>JANRGW010038859.1:0-29413 GCA_024733675.1 Psilopsiagon aymara
CCACAAGTGAAAAACACAGTGCTGCACCAGCTACCAAGAAGGGGAAAAATGACTGCTACTGCTGAACCCAGGACAGTGCCATATGTTAAAGTCTCTAAATCAATTGTGGTTTCAATGAAAGATCTTACACTCTGGCCCTCTGGAAGTCTTTGGCCAGTCTTGGGCACTCAGCAAGATCCCACGCTGATATTAAAAGATGCCAGCGCTCTTGTTGTGGAGATGGAATACCTTGCTACACGTTTATGTAGTGTTCATATTAAAGTAATTCCTGGAGGGTAAATTTACACAAAGAAGCAGTTCTGCAACTTTTGCCACTGACTTGCCCAATCCTAGGAAGAATCCATGCCTCAAACTTCAGTATTATTTTTTTCCAGAACTGATCCTTTTTGTCCAGTCTCTCTCCAGTTTAATACATACCAACATTTTTCTTCTTATCTATTGACTTGAGTTTGACATCAAGGATGTAACAGTTATATGTCAAGGGGAAAATCTGGAAACAAATGGATCCATAAACTTTCTATGCCGTGAACAGCAACTACCTCTTCATTGTCATTACAAATGCATGCATAGCTTCTGAGAATAAGCAGCAAAATGATGTTAACACTATCTGCCAGTCAATTCCAAGAATTCAGTATGAAGAACATATAAACCAAGCAATTTGGCAAAAAAAAAAGAGAGGAGATATGTTACACATTTTTAGCTAAGCTAGTTCACTAAGCTATTTGAAGATGTCAACTTTCTCTAATAAACATTAGAGATGTAGAGACTCTTCTTGCTTCTTGGAAAAGGCAGTATTGAGTGACTGGCCTTCTATAACTTACCTAAACAGAATTTCTGTTAGAGAAGTGTTCTTGCTCTGCCACTCCCTGTGTTCTAGGAAATAATCATATGGTAGGCCTAAATACTAGATATTGAGAGGACACCACTTTGGAACCATACATCTTGAAAATAGTATGTGTCTCTTAGAAAAATCAGCCATGAAGACTTCTTTAAACTATCTCTGGCTTTTTTTCAATATTTGCTGTTTGTGGAGACAGAAATGCATTATACCTGCCACAAAATTCAGACTCAGACAATCTAGAAAGATTTATGGTGTTCCATTAAGGCAGCTATATTCATTCATCACAGTACCAATTTTCCAATGCACTACTGTATATTTTTGCTGGCAGTGCTCCTTTGCTTTTACTTACCCCTCTATAGGTATCCTCCGGAGATTTATTATAGTTCCAAAAGCGAAGCCCTGCAATACTTTCAATTTTATCAAAATGGATTGTGAGCAGATGATCTTCTCCAAAAGAGAAGGGAATGAGCCACATATGGTCATTGTCTACTGTGATATTAGTCCCATCTATTAACCTACAAGGAGAAAAACCCATTAGCTGCAAAAAGGAAAAGCTTGCTTTTCTCATGAAAATCAGGTGCTTTACTAAGTGTTTATTTTTTTCACTTACAGCTTCCAGGGCTTACTGTGCCCATGTGTATGCTATTAAAAAGCACAATAAACATCAAAAATAGTATGCAATTGTTAAATTAAGGACAATGTGGAAGAAAAGCAGTATTTCTTTTAGTTGGGTCTGTTTCAAGAAAAACAGAAAACTCCTTAGGTTATGCTGTATGGTCAGGGGCAGGCAGAGGAAAGCTCAACTACCTTTCTACCAAAACGGCCAAAGGCAAAAGGCTCAAACACAATACAACTTATTAATATAGTCCCATGCCTACACTAGTATAGCTGGCACTCTGCAGTGTGTTGCCAATGCAACTATCATGAATCTGACAAGGAGCTGGATGGCAGCTGGATAACCTGGAGAAGCAGAATTTGTTCACACCCTCCTTCACACACACAGGCATAGTTCTACTTTTTCAAAAGAGCTTTCTACTAGTGTGATGTCTTTTCATAAAAGCACAGACTTGAAGCTGCCTAAAGTTAATTCCGTTATTTCCTCATTTTGGAATCTTGACTTCATATTCTATCACAAACTATGGCATACAAAGATGGAGTAAAGGAGAATATGAACTAATTGTCCACTGTGATTACTTTGGTAAACCACCCAATGTACTTACTATTTATTTTAAAGTTTAATGGAATACAAGTGCTAGACTTGGAAGTTGCTTAAAGAAGAAGATTTGAATAAAGACTTTCACAGAGAAGCCAATTAGGGAGCCTATGAGAGAAGATATAAGCCTTGACTTGGTCCTATATAGTGCACAGGACCTATTCCAAATGCTACAGTTGAAGGGCACTGTAGTATACTTATATTCAACATGCTTGTGCTGAAAAAGGTTCCTAAGCAAAAATTATTAAATACATTTAAAACACCTAAAAAAAAAAACCCAAAAGCCCCAAAATAAAATCATTACACACAATACAGAGAACATGAAGGGATATCATACTGGAAGTACAGAATAAATATATCCCACTTACTAAGAAAGATGTTGGAAAAAGGGAGGACTTGAAAAATCAAAGCCAAACTGGCTCAGTGGCAGGATAAAGAAAGTCATTACAAGCCATCTTTCAACAAAATTCATGATCAAAAAACTCTAACTTGATTGGACCATAACTCTGAAAGTCTAAATGTGTATGCACAGGCCAGAAAAAGAGTATGAAGGCTAGCAAGCAAAAGGTACCATAAATAAAATTCCTCAAATACATCAGGAGCAGAAAGCCTGCCAGAAATTCTGTAGGATCAACAGACAATGGGGATGTAAAAGAAGCATTCAGAGAAGGTAAAACACCAACAGAAAAGCTAAATGGATTCTTTGCAACTGGATCCATTATGGTGGAAAATGGAGAGAATCCACCACCAGAATCTCTTCAACACAAGGGATGGTATGGGAAGATTTCTAAGATCTTGATGCCTACAGAGATATTTTCATACAAACAGGCAGAAGAACTGAGGAATTATATACAAGTAAGCTTGACATCTGTGAAAGTCAGATTAGCAGAAAGTCAGTGTACATGTAGATAAAAACAACATTCTAAGGAAAACTCCACAAAGACATTGAAAAGACAAGTCCTAATTCATAAAATTCACAGAGCATAAACATGCCAAAGGACAAGATTACAACTGAAAATACCCTTTAAGAGAGAGATACAACTCAGAAACAAGAGGATGCAGCTTCAATAACAACCAAATACCATGTCCTGTCCAGACCCACAACACATGATTTCTATACTGCTATCATTTATAAAGTTCAAGTTATTTTGAGAAAGTATACTTGTCAATGAATAAAACTTCATTAGAATTACACCCAAAAAAGGGGAAAAAAAAAACCCTGTGGAATTACCAACAGAATGGCACCTGTCTGTGCAATTCCCTAACACATCCTCACACTTTGCTAACTCGAAATTTTTCCTTGAAGTTAACCAGAAAGCTGCAAAAATATCATTGCATATGCATAGACAGATGCTACAGAACACCCACATTTCTGCCTAGAAAGTCCTTAGAAGAAATACCAACTAGGCATGTTGCCATCTCCTAACTCAAACACCATCTTTTGGAAACATCTCATTCATGTTTCTACAACAAGCTGTTCCTGGGTAGCTTGTGACATCCAAGAATGAGCAGTGGTGGCATGAAAATCATTTCGCATTAACATGTGTTAGAAGTTTATATAATTCAGTAGCTTTATAAAGTCTGATTTAAAATGCCTCTAAAATCAATAAACTCCAAAACCATTTGTCAAAACAACAGGCACAAATATAAAAAAAGAGCCCTGCAGAAAATGCTTGGACAATTCAACTCTTTCATTACTTACTTCTCTAATGTTCTGGAATCTCCTGCATACTCCGGAAGATCATTCAAGTCTTGGGGTGAAGCAGAAATCTGTTCTGTACTTATTTTTAACGCATGACCATTCTTTCCTATCACTTCAAGTCCTGTCAGTCCAAGGTAATGAGAGTCTCCCCAGGTCACGGTAAAATTCAGTTGCAGGCCTATATAAAAGAACATAGATACATAATATATCTATACACATACTGAGTAGTTTGAAGTAAGAAGCCAATATAAGCATACATGCAACCTCCAACAATTAGCAGTACATGTATTTTGTTTAGATTATGTAACTTCCTAGGCTGTGTTTGGATACTTCCTGGTCTGCATGGCCTACCTCCATGTAATAGCATAGTATCTTCTGTAAACCTGAGATAGACCCCTTCAGTGGGCTACCAACATCTTGTTCAGTCTTAATATACAAATCCCAATAAATCATGTTATCAAGTATCTCATTACTTAGACTGTAGACTGACAGTAATCGAACAATACATTTAAGCAGGTACATGACAGATTTTGTGATTATGCAGACACAGAACAGACCTATTAGTCTGAAGCTTATCTATCATTTTTTGCCAGATAAATGGCTATATAGATTCATATAAATCCCGTTTCTCATAAATCAAAAAATTGCTAGAGAACACTAACTTGTAGTTAAATAAAAAAAACAAATATGGACTACTAATGTGTCTTTATGTCAAAACTGGACATATGGAAGTATTTTAAGGGTCAACTTTAGTGAAAAACAGCAATGTTGATTTGCTTGCATCTCCAGAAAATAAATCGGAAAGAAAAATTGGGCACAGACAAAAGACTGTGTGTGTATCTTTAGGTTCATCTGTTTCATGCTTTACTAAAAAAACCCTAAGTAGCATATATAGATTAAACAAGTAATATTCCAATCAATCAGGCTCTGTGAAAATCCACCAGTGTAAATTAAAAATATCTTTTTATTTCACGTATTAGAGAAGCCCAGAAATAATCAGGTTGGATAATGTCTAAAGAAGCACCATGTAGTCATGATGCCCTGTAAAACAAACAAGCATTAAAACTATTAAGCCATCCAGCCCAATTACCTATAAATAGCCACAGTAATTTACACAAGACTGTCTTGATATACACGTAAATTCACTTGGCTGTTAAGATCTCATTAGCATTTGCAAGGACACTAAGAAATAAAGAGTTCTATTAGCTGACAAGTTTGGAGCTGTGGCTACATTGATATTAAACGCTATTCCAAAGGCCATTGCTAAGACTAAACTTGCTTCATGTACAAGTGTGCAAGAATTCTCAGGCAAAACCAAAGTGTGTTTTCAAAAAAAAGGGAAGGTGGAAGCAGCTATCCACACAAGCTTTAGTATCTCCATCACTGTGCCAATGCCTTCATAGGACCTCAGAATGATGCAGGGTGGAAGGGTCCTCTGGAGGCCTGTAGTCCAACTCCAAGCCCAGAGCAAGGCCATGAGATCAGGTCTCTCAGGAGCTCATCCAGTGGAAGTCTGAATGCCTCTAAGGCCGCCAGATTCAAAACCTCTACAGACCCCTGTTCCAGTGTTTGACTGCCCTCAGGGTAAAAAAGAATTCCTGATACTTAATTGGAAATACTTGTTTTCTACCTTGTTTTTTCTTCTGCCTCTGAACCCAATCCTATTACCATGCCTCAGAATCGCCTGAATCTGTTCTTTCTATGCCCTCCTGATAGCTATAGACAGCAAGATCTCCCCTTCACCTTCTATTCTCTAGGATGAACAAACAAAGGGAGGCCTTTCATGATTTTCTCACACATCAGGGACTCCAGCTGCCTGACTATCTTGGTCATGCTCCTCCACCAGACTTGCACCAGTATGTAAATTTTCTTCCTGTTCTAGGGAGCTCCATACTTAACAGCACTCCAAGTACAGCCTCTCAAGTGCCCTGCTGGCTGCACTCTTAGATCCCAGGAGGCAGCTGTCTGCCTTTACTGCAAGGCTGCACTGCTGGCTCATTTTCAACTTGCAGTTTACAAGGACTTCAGACCCACCAGTGCAAAGCCGCTCCTTAGCTAGCTGGTCCCCATCCTGTCCTGTGGCAAGGGTTATTACATCCTATCTGCAGGTCTGTGTATTTGCCCTGAACTTCATGAGGTTACACTGGGTAACATCATGAAGTAATCATGTATTCGGGCCTGCTGTGGTACCTCAGAAGAATAGCCTTGCCTTCAGTTTATCAGCTACTCCCCTCTGCTTAACATCATCTACAACCTTGCTGAGATTGCACTTTATCACATCATCCAAGTTCTTGAAAAAACAAAACCACATTAATCAGTGTAGACTATAACAGTGTTGATCCCTGAGGATCAGGACTTTGTACCAGTGATCATCACATTTTGAGACACTATTTCTCCTTGGCATCATGACTGGAAATAAGATGAAAGAGAGAAAAACTACCTACAGAAGGTCAAGGATACAAATCCTCAGTGACTCCATGCATGATCTATTACCAGGAGTTCCAGGTGAAGAGGGCAGTACTGATCCTAAGATTTCTGTAATTCCCACTAATTCCCTCAAATCAGAAGAATCAAGAGCACTCCCACTCCAGATCTAAGGGACCACTCCACAGAATCCTATTTCTCTTGTGTTGATGAAAGGACTAGGAACTGATACTGAAAATTCTGAGCCATCCAGAAAATAATTTAAAGGCCCTCAGAGAGTTGTTTTAGTGCAGGATAAAGAAATCAGGTACTTTAAGTATGGATATAACATTCTGGTTTAGCTTTACTGAATGGTTTCTGTTGTCAATCCGATCTGAGAAATTCAGTCTACATAAATACATAGCACTGAATTACTGTGTAAGAGACAGAGCTATTACAAATCCCATTCCGGGGCTAAGCGAACGGCTAGTGTTCTTTTTCTGAGATTAAAACCCAACTGTTATGATACAATGTTCTAAAAGCCATAGTAACAAAGTGACAAAGCTTCTGCCTTTGTTTACTTCGGCCTTCAATTACTCTTCTTTATTCTAGACCTGACATCTGTTACAAAGTTCTGCACAGCTCAGACAATCAGATCCTCCACGATAAAATGTTAGGGGGGAAGGTGGTTACGCAAAAGTAAATGTAAGAACTTACATTTTCCAGTAAATATTCCTGATTCCTTGGGTACATATTCAGAGAGAGGGTCTGGCTCTTGAACCTAAAAAATAAACCAATAGATGCAATGAACATGTATAACATATATACGTTACAGGCATAAATGTTCACAAATGTATACACGTTTATAAAGGGAAGGAGGCTGGTGGGGTTTTTTTTGTTTGTCTGGGGCTTTTTTCCTGTTTCTTAATTTTGCTGGGGGTTTTGTTTTGGATTTTGTTTTAATTTTTACATCCAGCCTTTTGTACGTCATAGAATCATAGAATAGTTCGGGTTGGAAAGGACCTTAAGATCATCTAGTTCCAACCCCCCTGCCATGGGCAGAGGCATCTTGCACTAAACCATGTCGCCCAAGACTCCATCCAACCTGGCCCTGAACACTGCCAGTGAAATCTCCTCCTTGCCCTACCAGCCAGGCTGTCCTGCAAAAAAGGAAAACATACCCCAAAATGTAGAAGATCACTTGGAGGCTTAGAAAGTCAAGACTGTTAGTTTGGTATTTTTTTGTTAGTGCACATAGGAGTATTAAATGTGAGACTCCCTTGTGTGAGTTACCTGTTCAGAAAGAGGCTGAAATTCTTAAGTTACTCTTACTTACCTACACACTGCCATGCAAATGATAACATGCTGCATTTTCACACTGCAAATACGTAGCAGAGACAAGAAGTTTGAGAGGAAGATTAAGATCTCAGACAGTGCCACCACAATTTCTTCTCAAGGGCAGAGCAAAACAGCAAATGTGTCCAAAAGTTTGCATTTGCTCTCTGATGATACTAATTAATAGTAGGCTACGCTATTCAACACAGCAAACCAGAAAGTGAACAAACAGATGATAAAATGTGCTGAACATATTGGGGCAATAAGAGTAGTAAAGACTAAAGACAACTGCAAAAGGTTCAGACAGACTTAATTTCACTGAATGAGCATGATAAAATGCTCAATTATATTTGCTATAGGTAAATATAAAAATGCTACATGTGAGCAAACAAACCTAACTTTACATATACAGTATTAGGCTCCAAACAAAATAATAGCAGAGTAGAATGAAATCTTGGCATTATTTTAAATAGTTCTACAAAAACATTATTTCAATCTTCATTAGTAGTCAAAAAGCCAAATAGGAAACTCCAGACTCCTTTTCTAGTGCAGACTCCTCTCTATAGTTTCATTTATCATTAGAAGTTGACTCCCTGTCACCAAGAATACATCAAATGGACCTACACTGCACCTAAAAAAGAAATAAAAGACTTGTCAACACTTTTCTCTTACTGTTATATTAGATCCCTGCAGTATAACCACTGACATCCTGGATCTAATACGTGTACGCTCCCAGACAGCAATATACTTCTTGTAGTAGCAAGTGTACTTGAGGTAATTAAGTAGGTGAAACTGAGCAAGAACTATGCACTGAAATAAATGCACATAGATGATCTACAGAAGGTGGAAAAACCATCCTATTGGGGTACCTTTCTGGCAAAACAGTGGCTTTAACTTTGATGTCTGATGCCTTTTCCTCAGAGCAACTTAAAAAGACCAACCTGAGAATTAAAATTTCATAGAATCATAGAATCATAGAATAGTTAGGGGGGGAAAAGACCTTAAGATCATCTAGTTCCAACCCCCTTGCCATGGGCAGGGACACCTCACACTAAACCATATCACCCAAGGCTCTGTCCAGCCCAGCCTTGAACACTGCCAGTGATGGAGCATTCACAACTTCCCTGGGCAACCCATTGCAGTGCCTCACCACCCCTACAGTAAAGAATTTTTTCCTTATATCCAATCTAAACTTTCCCTGTTTAAGTTTGAACCCATTACTCCTTGTCCTCTCACTACAGTCCCTAATGAAGAGTCCCTCCCCAGCATCCCTGTAGGCCCCCTTCAGATACTGGAAGGCTGCTATGAGCTCTCCACGCAGCCTTCTTTTCTCCAGGCTGAACAGCCCCAATTTTCTCAGCCTAAATTTTTTTTTGCACAATACTGACTATCAAAACCCATGGATGAGACAAAGCTACCAGTCTTACAGAAGGCAGAATAATGACCTCCTTTGCAGATCATAAACCACTTGTGCCAAGCCACCTTAGAACCTCTTTCTCCCCCTTCCTCCTCTATTGGCTACTTTGATTCCTTCATTACACTGGTGCCCACTACCTTTTCTTTCAGATACGGTCTAATTTTCTACTATTTCAACCACTTCAGCTTGTGAACACGGTCCTACCCATGTCTTAGATCCTTACGGCTAGAACAATAGACCACCATAGTACAGGAGTTACTGGAAAAGCAGAAAAAAGTAGAAAGTATTACCATGGTCCTATACTTAACCATAACATATCACCTTCCTTGTGACAAACAACTGAAGTAGGACTAGCCATTCTGGAAAACAGAGATTTAGAAGAGACTGTAGCAGAGGGTCATAAATCTCTTGAGCGGCTTGAAGAGGGGAATGGGAAATAATTTAGTTTCTTCCAAAACAAAACCTAGGGGACTTTAAATGAACCTAGAGACAAACATAAAGAGGTTCTTTGTGCTATGCAAGTTAAGCTGGGAAACAATGCAGAACACTGCAAATTGTACAAATGCACACAGCTTCAAAAAGCTAATGGATAAAGTAATATAATAAAAATCCCTGGCAGGATACTAAACACAAAGGTGAAGTCACGAAGTCCTTCTAAGACAAATTTCTAAGGGCTGGATAAGTGTTTCAGAGAAACACCACGGAGTCTTTGCTCTATTCTTTCATTCTCCCTAGGCATCCATTGTCGGTCACAGTCAGAGTCAGGTCAAACACCCCAGTTACCCGTCTGACCTGCTATAAAAGTTGATGCATTAAGGTTTACTGAAGTCATGGGAAAGACAGATGACCATGGATAATATTAACAAGAAAGTAAGACACTTCTGTAAGAGCTTTTCAAAAGTTCTGTAGTCAGTGCAGTAAAACACTATTTCATCCACCGAACACGCTACACAAAAAAAGGGTGAATGATCAGCAGGTAGAGAGATTTTAAACCCAATACTAGTCTGAATTACAATGTTATGCTGGGGAAGACAAATCATCTAGTAGATCTATATCACTTTATAGCATAAACATCCATCTACAAAATCTTGATGGTATCAGCAAGTACAGAATGAGATCAGCCAGTTCAATGGCTCAGACACAATAGTTTTTGTCAATCCACTGCTGTTAGAGCAGGTTTCAGATTTAGAAAAAGCGTACGAAGAACACCACAGGTGAAAAGCAACATAAAAGGCAAGGGCTCCAAGTAAGGATCAAACAGCCTAGGTCTAGGCTTCTGCAATGGAAGAAGTCACGGTGAATGCTCACAATAAACAAGCAATCAAGAAAAGAAGGGTGAACTTCAATTTGTGCTCATGAAATCCTGCACTGCATAAGGTGTCTGAACAGTTTAAGATACTGCAAGCGAAAAAGAGAACAAAATCGTTCCCCTTTTGCCAATGTTAGCTAGCACTGGAGATGTCAAAGGGTTAGAGTCACTGACTCATGACTGTCCTGGGTTCAGCTGTAGCAGCCATTTTTCTCCTTCTTAATAGCTAGTGCAGTGCTGTGGTTTTGACTTTAGTCTGAGAACAAAGCTGGCAACACCAATGTTTTTAGTTGTTGCTAACTAATGCTTACCCTCATCAAGGACATTTTCAGTCTCATGTTCTGCCAGTGAGGAGGGGCATGGGAAGCTGAGAGGAAGCAGAGACAGGACACCTCACCCAAACTAGCCAAAGGGGTATTCCATACCATAGCACATCATGCCCAGTATATAAACTGCAGGGAGTTGCCCAGAAGGGCTAGATCGTTGCTCAGGTCGGGCTGGGTATCTGTTGGCAGGTGGTGAGCGGTTGTATTCTCTTTCCTTGTTATTTCCCTTATCTTTATTATCATTGGTGGTAGCAGTAGCAGTTTTGTGTTATAGCTTAGTTACTGGACTGTTCTTATCTCAATCTGTGGGAGTTACGTTCTTCCAGTCCTCCTCCCCATCCCCAGGGAGCAGGGGGAGGAAAAAGTGGGGAGTGAGCAAGCAGCTGCATGGTTCTGAGTTACCAGCTGGGCTTAAACCACAACAATGATCTTGACAGTAAGATCAAATTCCAATGTCATGACATTTTCGTTTGTCTTATAAGCCACCAGGAGAAGAGGACAAAACAGAACATGAAGGTATGACAACAGCATTAGGCTCATCAGGAACAATTCATTACTGGGAGCACTTTAGCAGAACTAACTCGAATTTAGATTGATTCAGCTTTGATGTCCTCACAGACTTACACGTTAGAGTGTGTCCCCTAGAAACAGATAACCTCATTGAAGCAACAGTAGGCACTCATGAAGATTCTTTGAAAGCAGAAGATTTGATGGAAATCAAGTCAAAGACTGCCCCACAACATCCTGAGCAGAAAATCTTGCAGAACCTTTGCTCAGACACAGAGCAAGACTCCAGTGCTTGGAAATACGGCCTTCCTCCAAGTAGTAACATACCTACTGTATGGAATAGGAAAGGAACATTCTTATGCTGCAAAATGATCACAGACTTGTGCAGATGCTACTCAAAAAAGGAAAGAGGAAAAACTAAGGGGAGGATTGAGAGGGGGAGTTCCTTCTCAGATAAAATACTTCATCTGTGGAGGAAGAAACAAGCAAGAGTACACTCTGTATGAAAAGTACAGAAAAATCTTTGGTTTGGAGTGACAGGGAGCACAGCTACTCATTATATATTAACTCTATGGTAAAAATCACTGTCAGTGTTCAGGAGTACCTCAGTCAAATAGAACTCCCTTGAATCTCAGTCCAAGCTAGCAAAGAGATTAAAAAAAAACCCAGTATAGTCTTCCTTGTAGTCTTATTAATTACTCAGGGAAACAGTACTTCTGGGGCTTCAAAAATTTGCATAAATTATTGAGCTGGTGAAAAAAAGGTATCTTCAAAATAGACAGAGAGCTGTATTAGATCTTCTGCAGAGCTTTACTCTACCATGGAAATCAGTGTCTACTGCTTCCATGTCATCTTTGAGAAAGACATTTATATAGAGTTCTGAACATAGAGGCCCCTACCTGTTGATTCTCTGTTCTTAACCCTGCTTGTGTGAAAGGTCTTTCATCCCCCTCCCTATCAGCAGTTGTTGGTCTCTTTAACTCTTCCTCATATCTCAAGGAGCTGGCATTTTCCATTTCTCCATCATATGTCTCATCATAGCAGTATATAGCTTCAAGAATGTCATCATCCATAGTGAACAATATAGTATCCCCAAAGTGCTCCGGAGCTGAAGGCAACATACAGAATAAAATACAGAAGAATATATAGAGTGATAAAACTATTTTTGGTCCTTCTTACATTTAATTTGCAGTAGTGTTTAAAGACGACAGTAAATTGACACTGACTACTGATATAATTAGTACGTTCATTCTCAAATTCATACTGCACAGCAGAAAAACTTGGAGAACTTGGTCGAATTTCAAATACATACGAAAGAAAATAGGAAGAAAAGCTTCTCTATCACCTTTTCCAAAAGGCAGGTCTATCTGATGTGACTGAAATATGGCCTTGTTGCTACGCCATCATTAAGAATAGAGATTAGCTCTATAGGCTGCAAAAAATTCAGTTTCATTGAAGAATGTATTACTGGGCTTTGCATTACATTTTGAAATTAAAAGAACTAAATACTATACATAACACCAGCTTGCTTTGAAGTGTAAAGTGATAACAAGCTAAATGTATTTGTTAGCATTGTACTACTGTTTCCACAAAGAAAATGAGAAATGATAGCATACCTCCAGATAAGGTTCCTGAAGCTTTTGCAATTTCTCCTTTAAAGATGCATTGTTCATCTAACACCATTATAATGTCTTTCACACCTCTGAAAGAGTGTATGCGAGATTTATTATAATTCCAAATCCTAATCATAGCTACTTGACAGGAATCCACAAAGTCAATAAAGATGAAGTGAGGTTTTCCAGGGGTAAATGGTGCTAGCCAGAGATGCATATCATCCTGTGTCCGATTTACACCATCAATTAGGTTGGTTATTATTCTGGGATCGTTGCCATAAGCTGGTAAAATATTTATATCAGGTGGTTCAGCTGTTATTTTTGAAATCTGAACAGGCTCTCCTTTAGAACTGAAAACTTCAATTCCATTAAGACCAACATAATGTCTGTCTCCCCATGTTGTCTGAATGTCTATCACTAAGTGCTGTCCATAAGGTAAAACAGGAATTTTAAAATCATTTCCATCATGTGCCTCCACAGAATTTTCTCTTTCTTGCTTTTTTGGTAGTGTTTGTAGTCCCTCTTTTCTCATTTGCTGATATTCTCCAGGCCAGCTGATTTTCTGTTGATGGAGAAACTCATCAAAGATGTCCCCCTGAAAATCCATGCTGGAGATTCGTCCGCGATGGGAATAATTAAACTTTACCAAGGAGTTCCAGGACTCCTGCAGAGTGTGTTCTTTTTCATTTTGCCGCTTTGCTCTAGAGGTTTCTATGTCCTTGATAGAAAAGTCATCACCTGAAAACAACATTACATAGGCATTTAATGTAAAAACAAGACTGGAAGCAAACACTATAACATGGACTTGCCAGAATTATGCTGCTACTATTCGTGTTCCTTTACTGTAAAATGCTCTTTAGAGTAGCACTTTTGTATTGCCTCCCTATTACAAAGGCTACATGTACTGGTTTCCCTTCCCCACTTAGATAAGCACTTTTAACTATTGAAAAGCAGAGCACATGCCGAGATACAAAATGCAATTCAGTCTGAGGCTTCAAATTATTGACTCAACATTTACAGAAGTTGGGATTTTGTCCAGTGATACTTACTGTCTCTGTCACAATAGTTTAAATCATCTGTCTGCATTTCTGCAGAACATCTTTCATACAGTTGGAAATGGCTGAACTGGTTAAGTTTCTAAAGCTTTACAGAGAAAAGATAGTGCCTCCTGTCGAAATCAACCTTGTGTATAGAAAGAAAAGCAGTGAGAAAAGAAGTTGGTTCAGCATACAAGGAGGATGAGGTGAGTGTTGTGTTCTATGAATATTTTTCTCATTTTTCAGCAAGCATGAGATGCAGAAGGGGGCTAATGACAAAGTATCTAATGGGAACACAGTGGAGATGACCAATTAGAGGGGTACAGTGGGAACACAGCATGCTCTCCTTGTGTCTGCACTGGGGAGCTGCTTCATTTCCATCCCAAAACAATTAAGAGCAGACAATAATGAAGATTTTCAATAAAGCTGTCACTTATGTATTTTCTTCAAATAAATGAAGAAAAGCAAGTAGAGTACTAAACAATTACAGGCCCATGGGCTAGATTTTACTTCTGTACAATGTCCTTGAGTGGATACTAACACAAATGGTTATCAAGAATAAGTGCCAATTGCTGCAAAATTATCTTTTCCCAGAAGACTGCTCAAGACTAACTTTTAACTTTGTTTTTAGAAACACTGGGAAAGAAGCAATGTTCCTAACCTATCCATGGCCAATAATCATTTACAGTGGGACAAGAAAGATAAAAATAAGAACGTTAAAGCAAATGGAAAACCACCTGAAAGAAGGTTGTCTTCCAGAATGAAAGCCTGGAGACCAACTTGCCCATTCCTCCTTACCCCACAAGGTAAATACAGAGAGGAAGCAAAGGTGTGTATCTCACAGAGCATCAGCCATTTATAAGTCACTTTCTTGTTCAAACCACTGTCTCTATGGATATTCTTTGGGTGGGTGATCCCAAACAGTACTTTCTGAAGTACTTGAAGACAATTTACCTAAAGAAGATACTGCATATATATTTACCACATTTAAAATGTCAAAGCTTGAAAATTTCAGGATGAGCATGTAGAGAAGAGTATTTGACATTTATTAGCTTGCCTTGTTTCGGAGGGTTTTTTCCCTTTTTTAAACCCCCCCTCTTTTCCAAATGTTAAGTACTTCAAGCAGCACAGAGATTGCAACTCAGAAACACTTCTATAGCAGTTTAAATAGGAGTGATTTTCAATGGGAGGCTAACAGGTTTGTTAGCTACATTAAGGAGTGACAACAGAAGTGGAGCTCTGAAAAGAAAGCAGCAAATAGCCCAAAAGCAAAGGTCAACAACTGAAGGCTTACAGGATTGGGCATACTTTTTAGAATATAAGATTTATTCTTTTTATTGGAGCCATGTGAACAATAAACTCTTCCCGCAGATAACGAGTGTCCATCTTGCAGATGTTACAGACATATTCCCAGCCTTCCACATGCCTGAGAGGATTGTATGATGGATGCTATCCTGAAGCCCAAGAAATAATGACACCTCAAACCCTGTGGGTTTAGGAGGGGATTCTTAAATCACCAAGTCCCTTGTCCTGCTTCTGATGGCAGCACACCCCACATAATTTATCTCAAAACTTTACTAAACTATATTTTGGGGCAATCCTTGCTTGAATAAAACCACCTTTCTTCTCTCCCTGTTGTGTTAATCTCATTTTTACTCCCAGCAGTTATAAATAGCAATCATATTTCCCTGCTTCAATCACAGGCTTCATTTCCCAAATCATTCTAAAAGCTCTCTTCTATATCTGTTCCACTTTGTAATCAGCTTTCCTGAAAATGGATGATCAGAACTGCAGTTTTCCAACTCACGTCTCATGAGTGCCTGTGTTGAGATATTAACATTTCCCTCACAGAAAAGCCTCTGCTGATACATCCTTGGAGTGCACTGTTATAATCACGTCTGCGTCACACTAGCGTTTCACAGTCAATCTGTTATCAGCTGCTCAACCAAGATCCTTCTCTCCCGAGGTCATTTACAATTGATGATTACTCAGCTTACAACTTAATTTTTCGTTATTAGTCCCCAGATGACCCTCCAAGCAGGACTACCGAATTGCATTCCACTGCTATTACTCCCATCCTCAAGTTCATCTTTCTCTGCAGTTCTTCAATCTTCTTAACTCATAATACCTCAAATTATATGTTATTTGCAAATTTTATCAGCATATTTCCATCATTTCCTTTACACATTAAACAGTCATCAAAGAAAAATTGGATGTTTTCATAGAAACATTAACTCGAGCTGAGTATGCATGGACGTGCTATTTCTAATTTCTGTTGTTCTCATTACTCTTAATTTAGTGACCAAAGGCATGCTGTGACATTGTAAACGAGCTTGTGCAGCCTTCCCTTTGACACATTCCACCACTGGGAAACTCCAGCTCCCTTAGTCCCCCTCCAATTAAAATTCACCACTTTTAGGGAAACACTTAAAACTGTTTTCCTGTTGTTAATGCTCACTCAGCTCCACTCAAGATGGCTTTATCCTGTGCAGTATAGTACAGAGAGAACAAAAGCTGCTAGATGGCATGCAGTTTTCCCAGGAACAAACACATATTGGGAGTTTTAAGCACCAAATGACAAAACTTGCTCTGAGCAAAATGAGAGGACATTGTAATTAGAATCATGATAACCCTCATCTTATAGTTTACATTAAAACTCCTAAATTGTTACAATTTTTACAGCTGTACAGAGATTACTACAGTAGGATTTATGTACAGTTTCCATTATGTTGAGAAGTTTTTAATCTAACAAAGATGCTATAAAATGTGTGAAACAGCAAACGGGTGAGTGGTGGGTGAAGGGAAAATGGCAGTTCTTCCAACTACTTCCATACTTTTCTTCTTTGAGGTATAATTTCAGATACACTTACAAAATTGCTGTTTTCTCCAGAGGGGCAGAGAAAGAAAGTTCAGATGTTCTAAGTTTAGAAAGAATAATTTTTGTTGCCTTTGTCTCAAAAATTCATGCAGTACCTGCTGTTGATTTTCAACTGGCATTCCTCCATTTAGGCACATTTCCTGTCCTTTATCACCATAACTTTAATGTAAACACCCAGATACAGTATACAGCAAGCTACACTTTCATGTAAATTGTTCTGATGTTAAATCACTCCCAAAATCTCAACTTGTATTTTTGTAACCTCTTTTTCCAATTCTTTGTGCCTTGTTGTCCTTGGCCTGCCAGACTCTCTTTATTTGAGACAAGTTATTGAATGCTGAAGAATTACAGAATGCCAAAGAGGGGTATGAAGGCTCAACAAAAGAAGTCAGAGTGACCCATGGCTTGAAACTGAGAAGGAGAGATTAAAAAAACATCCTGAGCAATAGAAATCCAAAAAACTTGCTTAAAAGCAAGACCAAGTAGAACTTGTTGATAAGAAATTCTATTCTTGTGTTATTTAAGCCCAAAAATATTACCCCGTGCCCAGAAAATTTCTTAGCCATAGAATGTTGGAGGTTGGGAGAGAGTAGGAACTTCAGAACTTGACCAGTTCTCATACTCTTCCCTGGGGACACACTGATAGCTACTGCTAGAGGCAGAACACAACTACACAAATCTGGATCCTCCACCTCCAACAGGATCCAGGCGAACTAAAAAAGGTTTGGAGAAGGATGACAAGGATCATCAAAAGCACAGAGCAGGAAACAGATAAATTTACTAGAAAACTCTTCATAAATAAGCACAGATGTCTGAGGGAGTTTTGAAGAGTTATATATCGAGAAGGGAAAATAAGATCAATTCTCCATTCACTCTGAATAAATAAATTTAGCATATATTCTTACTAAGAAAGACACAAACCTACTGCACAAATAAACTCTGTAAATTTGTAAATGTAAAATATTTCACTACCTTGAGGTCACACTCTACCTTTTTGCAGATCTTCATCTCTGATATTAGCAAACATTTGCTGTCTGAAGAACTATCAATTTTTAGAATATAATTTACTTTAATCTCCTCCAAACAAATTTAAAAACACTAACTCAGAATGTAAAATTTTCAGAAGACCATTTCACATGAGGTGTAGGACAAGGAGAGAGACTCTGAGTATTGCCATAGCAGGAATGAGAAACACTGAATACTGCCAACAGCAAAACTGAAATCTCCCTGTCTACACCTCCTCCAGGAATCTTAAGAGGTCTCTTTCCACCTAAGTGATTTTGTGCTTCTGTAAAATGCAAAACATGCCAGCAGTTGCACTAAGGTTGTTATTGTGAGCTCTTACCTTTGAGAGCAGAACCGCCTTCTCCAAGACTTACAGTGTTTAATTCCTCCCTTTTTACACATCTGACACTTCTCCTTCCACTTGTAGGGTACTGTAAACTGCAGGATTTTTTGTTAGAAACTTGCTCCAAAATGTCCAAGCCCACATCACCATCCTTTCTGGTTAGCATTTGTGACCTCTCATCTCCACTTCCATTTCTACTACTGGATCTTCCCAGGTCATTTCTCTGATATTTGACATCCTCATTAGTCAGATTTGAAAAGTTTTTCATGACTCCATCTGACTCTGTTTGAAATCTCAAGCCTGAACAATGTTCTGTAGCAAGCCAGGGAGGTTTCTGCTTACTGGAAGTAACTTGATTATTCCCTGTTACTTGGGAAGATGACTGTAACCAAGAAGGAAGTGTACTTGTAGAATCAGGTAATTTTCTTCCTCTTAGTTTTTCCATTTGCTCACTCAAAGTAAGTTCATCATCAGACTGAACAAGCTCTGTAACTGCTTGCACTGTTGCATTCTCTTTGGCGTCTTTTACACAGACTTGAGATGGTGACAGTTTCAGATCATCCTCACACAAATTTTTTGTTGTAAAGCTAACTGAGTTCATCCTATGGTCAAGAAGATTTTCTTCTGGCAGAGATTTCCAGTTTAATGAAGCACTGTCTGACTGTAAGCATTTAAAATGTACTTCTGCTTCCTTTTCTGTGACTGCAGGTGCATTTACTTCTTTCGTTTCATCTGCAGGATATGCAGAGTTATTTTGCTTGTGATCTTTAAGGTCAATTGTAGTGCTATGGTCAGTGAGGACATCTCCAGAGGCTTTCTCTAATTCACCATCAAATACGAGGTTCTCATCAACATATAACTTCACCTTTCTTGCTCCAACATCAAGGTCCTACAAAAACAGAGGTATGAAGATCTCAATCTGTTCAAGCATTATCACTGTTCGAAAACTCTGACATTTGAATACTTAATCAATAAACAGATAAAAACAATTACATCCTGGACCACTAACATGCTTTTGACTACTTTTTAATCAAAAGCTCCATCAAATGAAAAATACTGTGGAATACTTAAGGTTTTATTTTAAAAGGACTAAAAACCCTTCTGGACACTACTGTGAACCTTTTTGGCTGAGAAGGCTAAACTATTTAGAAAAGCTTGAGCAAAGAAGTGTAACTATATTTATCAGGATACAAATTTCAGAGGCACATTTTGCTTCAGCACCTTTAAGATTCACTTTCACAACATGTTCCACAGCAAACATCCACTCAGATCAAAGCCACTAGACTTAAAAAGAGTTACAGAAATACAGTGCTGGAAAGAACATTATAAATAAATAAATAAATAAAATCATCTGGTCCGTCTTTTTCCTCTGAAGAAAGTAAACTAACCTATACCATTGTGAAGAAATCTGGTTTTAAACAGTTTTCAAATAATCTGCCCTGAGCGCTTATTTCAATGCTTAACTAGCCTTTCAAATAGGCCTTTACCACAGACAGCTCTGCCACTCACAACTTTATCACCATGTTCTGCTTTTCTATGGCACCCACTAAAACCCAATTTTTTCATTCCATTGCAGTAAGAACTAATGTTCTTTCTATCTTCTTTAGCATTTCCATCTAACCTCATCTCCCTGCTGACAAAAATACCGGTATCTTCACAAAAAATATAGCAGATGAGACAAAATCCACCACCTTTCTGCCCTCTAAAGTTCGGCAATGTGCCCATCTTGCAGAATCTTTAAAAACTCTCTGTTCCTTCCTTATCTTCGTGGAAACTGAGAAGCTTTTTGTGAAAGTAAGAAGTTTCAGTTTCATCCCTCTTGCTCATCTCCTGGATGTCAGTTTTTGAATACTGACTTAAATTTTTCTCTTTGCTCCTGTATGCATTCTTTACAGCTTACAAGTCTTTATAGCTTCCATTCTACGGTTTTCCAAATAATAACATGTATGAGGTGAAAAATGTAATATGGACCTACACAGGGAGAAAAACAGAAGATGCAGGCATAATAAGAAAGCTCCAGTTGAGGGAGGGCAGTAGCTATAGGAATGCAAGACACATTCCTGACAGAAAAAGATAACCTTCATTAACTTCTCAGGGAACAGCTGTAAACCCAGTTTAATTGGCCATTATGTCACAACTGCCTGTGTTACTCCTAGAGTATCATAAAGTGCTATATGTTAGTACTAATGCATTTGGACATAAAACATAATCTTCTCTCCCCCCGAATAGGGACACTACTAGATTAACCTAATTTGGAATCAAAACACTTCAATAAGTATATATATTAAAAAATACATACATGGCTTTGCCTGAAATGATGACAGGGAAGAGAAATACTATCAGGATGTCCCAGTAACGTTATTTTCTTCATCTTTCTATGTCCTCCTTAAATGCTAGAGATATTGGATATTCAAAGTTGAATTTAGGATAACTGCAACATTTCTACATAATATCCTAGCCTCTACTGCTGTTTCTCTACTGAGAAATACTCAAACCTTAGTTCTGTATTTTTATCTGAGAACAGATATAAACTGTATGGAACCAGAGAAATGTACACATCTATATTTTGTAAAGTATTTGTCAATTTCATCTTTTTAAATTAAGATCAGCAACCTCTTAAGAACAAAATGTTTTGAAATGAATCCCACTCCACCCACCAGTACTGAGAAAACACTGCAAAATGAGATGGTGTCCCTGAAAGAGGGACAGTCAAGCACAGAAAAAGGCCAGGCACTTCAAAATTACTATTCCAGTTAGTGGGAAATAACTTCTCCTTCCCTAATGCTTTGGAATGTCTAGGATAGGTACTGCAGGAAGCAAAAGAGGTGTCTAAGACAATAGAGACAGATGGAACTGGGGCAGACATTAGTAACAGATGATAGCTCAGAACAATCTATTAATGAAGGAACCAGTAAAATATAATCTTTATAAAATCTTTTGCACCAAAATTCAAAGGAGACTGAGGCTCAAGGAGGAAGAATATGAACAGATCTCAACAGACACAAGGCTAGAATTGCCCTTTTTCATTCCTTCCCATCTCTCTTCTGAGCTTCCAGTCGCTTAGTGACCAGATGTAGTAGGAAACATTAACAGAATGGTTAGTTTTCCTAGTACCACTGCTTAACTCTCCTAGAGCATAAAGAGGCTGGAAAAATCCCTTCCTCAATGAGTAATTCCATCAAGAAGCCATCCTGTAAACAAATACTCAATACTTCATCCAAGGCGAGTTTATTGCCTCCTGGAAGAGAAATTAGAATGGCACAATGTCTCAGAACAAGCAAGTAGGTACAATCAAGGCCAGAGGGAAAAAAATGACAGATTTGGTGAAAACTGTTCTACAATTCTTCTTGATCTTCCTTTCCAGCTTGCACCTTCATCTCTCACAGACTGCCTTCTGGGACAGTGTTTTTCAATGAAGCAACAAGGATGGTATTTCTGGCTATTTCAGTGGCATTTATGCATGAAGGACAAAGCTTAAAACCAGAGGCACTTTTCTGCAAATTACATCTGGACAGAGGACTTCAAGTTGCTCCTGCCTCACTTCTCACAGAAGTGTGAAAAATACGGAGCAATGGAAAACAAGTCAAGAACTAGAAAAGTTCTTCTACAAACCTAATTTGGCTGGAACAAAGCACCTGTATCCTTACAGACAATACACCCCAGTGGCAGTCCAGCACTGAAAAAAATCTCCAACTCCAGAGAACAGACATGAAAATACATACAGTAGGGACACACATGCAAGCAATCACTTGAAGAAGAAAATGATCCCATTGGACAGCAACTAAGAACTTCATGCATTTAAGTATAAATTCCATTCAGAGATTTCTGAAGACATGCAATAGATATTATCTTGGATCTTACAGAAAGTTTCAATAGCATGAAATAAGAATGTAATTTCAAAACTGTAGCGATTATTTACAAAATGCCTGAATATTTCAGACAAGCTTGAAAAGAACTGGCTCCCCTTACCTACATTTGATCTCCTCTTGCAGACTAAAAATTGCCTACTTTTTCTCAGACCTTATCTGAAGTAAATAAAGGCAAGACGAAGCATTCTCTGAGACCTTTCTTGCAATTCAATGAAACAAGGAACCTATGACAATGACTTACAGCTATTACAGCTTCCTTCAGATGTTTTCTATTTCCAAACTCAAGTACTAAATCTCAAACATACAAAAGTACTGGCTTGAATTAATTTTTTGCTTATTTTTTGAAGAAGCACTTTGGCACCTCTCACGTGGTTTTTGAGGGAAAGGAGGAGGTTAGAATGCTTACAAAAAAGAAAAACCACACAGAAATCTGGCTCTGTACATTAGCAGAAGAAAATTGTTACCTAATTATATTTTTTGTTTTATATTTCTCAGACAAAACTTCCTAATGACAAATTACAGAATTAGGCAGAACTATGTATTATTCTTTCATCTTAAGGATAATGAGACATTTCTTTAGTCAGTGTAGATTGCTGCACTGCCACCAAAATCCATAGGATTATACCCCTAACAGATTGTACAGCTTACAGCTTGCCTTATAGCAGTTCATTAAAAAAACAGTGCCTTTAAACACAGAAATACATTTATGTGCATTTCCTGCATTGCATTCAATAGGTTTGATAACAAATCATACTATTACCTCCAAAGCCAGTAGTCCCTTTCATACTCTCTAATAATACAGAACATTCTGTAGCCCACATTTTAACAGAGAAAGCTATTAAAATTCCACAAAACAAATATAAATCATGTAATAGTAAACTTGTTTAAGCTGTCCCTTCCATGACCATTTCCATATGTATAAATTACCATATGTGCTTATATAAGAACAGGGATAAGAGCAAAACCAGAGCAATAAAGCCTCTTATTTATAATCCAGGACAGCAAATCCTCTTTGATCCAGTACCTGGGATTTTTTTCTTAACATTGCAGTGTACAAACAAGAATAATTTTCACAGTGACATTCAAACACACAAACAAGAGACCATCTGCCATGAGATGTCTCTCTTGCAACAGTAGATTACTTGCTTTATTATGAACACAGAGGTAGCATATTTTTTAGTTGTCCCTGGCAACAGCAGGAGGGTTGGAACTAGACGATCTTTAAGGTCCCTTCCAAACCAAACCATCCTATGATTCTAACTAAAGTGACAAATTTGAAATCAAGCAATAGTCAGCCTATTTACACTTACATACATGAGAAAATAAATATTTATGGATGTTAAACAACACCATATTGTTATAAAACAACTGAAAGTCCTGAATATGAAGATGCATTTGCCTTAATAAAGAATTAAGTGACAGAACGTGGAAGCCTTTTATTAGGTTGAGACCTTTAATAGCTTCGAAAGAAAATGCTCATTGTGCCTATGAAAACATCAACAGTTACACTGCTACCACTTACAGTCAAGACAAAAGCAAATTTCACAGCAGACCTGGACACCTCCTAGCTCTCTATTATTAGAGAAAACAGTATCTACACTTATTTCACCCATTTGGAAAGAAGATCAAACCAATTTCCCTAGACGAGGCAGAGTGTACATACAGAGTTGTTGAGAAGAGGCTACTTACACTGGGAGCTGTTGTGTTGTAATTCCAAATCTTGATCTTGGATATACCGAAGTCATGTGACCGGGTGAGATTGCGGATCACAAAGTAAAGTTGGACGGGTGGATGGAAAGGGCACATCCAAAGGAAGCTTTCCTTCGTGATCTAAAAGCACGTACAGACTGTCACTAATACTCTTCCTACTAAAGCAGGATGTTTTAATTAACTCGCCACCCCACAGAAAAATATATATACAGATTAGAAGAGTAATCATTTAATAAAATCTACTACATTAAGAGCAAAATCTTAACCTCATTTCCAAACAGTAAATCCGACTCTCCTGACTGTAAGACAGCCCACAACAACCTGACAATTAGATAAAGGTTAGCTGCTTGCTGTGCCAGTAAGACATCTGCACACTCACAGATGACAGGCCGTCTGCCATGCTTTGTAACTGCAGGGTCAGAGCAAGCCCAGTTTATTTTAATCAAATTAATCAGCTTTGCAGGCACCAGAGGGGATCACTGAGCACAATACATACTGTATAATCATTCTGCAATTTCTTAAAGTGCTTACACTTCTGTTTGCCCTCTAAAGAGGGGAATCTTACAGAATTTTATTTCAATGCCTCTATTTTTATCAGGCTTTGAAGACAACTAATTTCATTTACAGATCTATGCCTCAGAGCTTTATATAGGACTTGAAATTTTCTATGCTATCACAGAAACTTGCAATATGAATTTACAAATAACTGACAAACAACACATTTAAAAATACCAAAGAATGCCTAATTGTGGACATTGCTCAGAAATGCTATCTCTACATGTTCAGAAATTGGAGAAAAGGATGCATGGCAGCTCAGAAAGAAGCAAGAAGTAAAGAGTTTCAGAATCAAAATGTTGAGTATTAATATACCTGATGTCAAATGTTACCCCAAAACAGAGATGAATGAGGGCACAAAGTAAATACATATACAGGTGACAATCAGTCATTTGAGATTAGCAGATAAATTAGCTCCCTTTCAAGGCTACACAGTACATATGGTCACAAAGTAGGTATACAAAGTCATTACTTTTCCGCATCTTTTCACTTTGAAGTGAGACTCAGTTTTTCCTGAAGGCAATAACTACAAAACTTTTCTACCGAGTACTTCAGATATGTGCCTAATGATGGTAAGGGCAGAGCTCTGCCAGTCTGTTCAAAGATATCATGAACAGATCCACTTCTCAGAGTGGTGATCTTTGTGTTCCAAACTCTGATGGTTCACGAAGTCTCTGCCCCAAAGGCCTCTCAAAAAGTTTGGGAAACTGTTGTTGTTTTGAATGTCAGTTTTAGGCATAAACAGCCGAAAGATTGCCAGATAGGTTTAATCCTTTCTATATAAAACCAGAAATGAGCCTTTAAACATCAAAGAAATGAAGGATAGTCCTCAAACCAGTGTGAACCCAATTCCAGAACAACTTCAAAGCTAGTTCATGTCACTTAAGTCACAGCATGAACAAGAATGATTAAAAAACCATTTCCCACCAGCAGATGACATCTGATGGGGATCTATCTCCGCACTTCTCAAGTCAGGACCTGATGCAAGAAAAATCAATAGGTTCTGGTATGTACTGTAATAGTGCCAGATTTAGCACCACAAAAGACCCTGGAGAGACCTGTTCATGCTTTTCACTAGCTTCTTTGTAAAGTTGCACATGATCTTTCAAACAATAGAATGCATATCTTGAGTGAGAGGCAGCTGTAGAGATCATTTTGTTTATCAGATAGTGGGAATAACTGCCTAGGACTGAGGATACATAAACTCACAGGTGTTACAGTCTCTGTCAGCCTGTCAAAAGATCTGACACCAAAACCTGAAGAATGATGAATCCATGCTCAAACTTGAGACTGTGGAGGACTCTTGCCTTTTATCAGTAAGAGTGATGGTGATGTCTTTGCCTTCATATGATGTACTTGAGTCTGAAGTTACTGTCTCTGCAGCTAGCACTGAAAAATCTAGCCCAAAAAGTTCTTGGAAGCCTCAGGGTGAACCCAATATGTCAGGAGTAGGAATTACATTTTGAACAGGATTAAGGAAAAAAAAAGTGAGGGTGGGAACCATTGGTCCTAGATGTTGTATGAGAATGGGCCAAGACACTGCTTGTGTGGGCACTGAAGGTGTACATGATGGAAAGTAAAGGAAGGCTCAAGCACTGTGAAGAGAAATGATGTGGGTCTGAAGGTTCACCATTGTGAAGAAATGTATTGTTAGGTATTTCTAGAATTACAGTTATTTGTCCTTGTTATGCTAAGGCTTACAAGAGCTGTACATGAATATAAGAATCAAAAAGATCTATGGAAAACAATTACAATGAAATGCCTAACCTATGTCTTATTAAGCATTATTTCCTCCATTGAGAGCACTTGATGGTCTGCCAGACATTTTTTTTCTGTTACATCATATCATAAAGTACAAGGGAGAAACCAATTTAAGTGCTCTTCTTATAAGTCTGCAAAGGTAATAACTAAACTAATAAATAAATAAAATTCCTGACCTTCAATACAAGTATGTCTATTCTCAGAGAATGTACACCTAAATGATCAAAGATGGAAGTGTTTCAGCAGTGGTAAAATGAGTTTTCTATAAAATAAGTTTTCATGTTAAGTTTTCATTCTGCTGAAAATATCAGTTCCTTGGAGATTCATTAATTTGTTGGTTTTTCTAATGCACCCAAAAGCTTTCCTGTATGATCTGAAATGTACACAAACTGGAAATCCTGCTTTGACTGCTGAAGGCATCTGCAGTTCAATTACCACATATCCACATTCTAAGATCATATTCCCTCTTCAGATTGCACCTTCTCTGATGCAATATCTTTCCAGCTTTGAAAGAGAGTACAGCGTCACAAATCAAAGGAATATATAAATAATTGAAATATAAACCTCATTGCTTAAGAATAATGGTACATATGAATATATGAGATATCCTGAGAATAACAGGTTTATAATGACTTAATGAATCCATTACTACATAATTTACAATTATCTAAGGTTTGAGAGTTACTACTACTACTACTACTACTGAGCATCATCTACCAGGGAGCACCGCCTATAAAGAAGAATGCGTATTTGTGACTATGATTTTCTAAGAGACAGTAAGAAAGATGTTTGAAGTAAAAATATTTGTCTGGAAATGATACTAAGTTTCAACTAAATTTCGAAAGAGTGCATTTTTTCCCTCGTTCCATTCTCATTCACCCTGCAAGAAAGAAAGTATCACTAGCATGAAATGAGTTAGAATTTATATTTTGTAATAGTCTAAGTCATTTAGTACCCTTATCTGCTAAAATCATACTAAACCTAACTGTCAAGGCCCATGGAGACAAAGGACACACAGTGAGTGTGCAGCACAAATGAAATAATGGCTGTATTAAGTGCTATGGACATTTGCTGATCTCTTCAAGTAATATTAGAATTTCATACCACTTACTGTCTTTTGCCCATTGTCTTTAGCACGTAAGCTGCTCATGTGCCCTCATTTTACACTCTCACAGAAGAGCCATGAAATACTTTTACTATGTTACATATTTTTCTTAATCTCTTGCTCAAAACTACTAAATTCTTATTCTTCCATGATTCCTTCCCTAGGTAAAAGGATAACAAGGGGACAGGAAAAAAAAGTTTCCTTCTTGTGTTTACTTACATTAAACATCTGGAAGAAGTTAGCAGTGAAGCTTCTATACCTTCAGATCACAAGAATTACTTAATTTATCAGCAGACGTAACATAAAAATGTGAAATTTCACATCCTTAAATGTTTGTGATCTTGTTCTACACATATTATGATTACATTGCAATTCTTTAAAAACTGAATGTGTTCTTCTATCCAAGACAATACCAGAGTTGACATATAAGGAGACAGAGTTAAAGCTGTCTCCTTCAGTTGCTCAGTTAAGCAAGTCAAGCAAATTAACCAAATTCTGTTCTAAACCAAAATTATATCTGAATACCAATATCTTGGTCAGGAAAGCAGGACATGTTAATAATGAGCAATATTTGTGGGGTTTTTAAATTATCAGACAGTTGTTATGCAAGTCAGGTTCAAAAAGCAATTATGTTTCTAAACACAAAACTTTGTGATATTAAGGAAATATTATAATGAGAAATTTTCACTTGCGGGACCAAGCTGTCTTACATTTAAGTTCTTATTGACCAAGCAGCACAAATCCCCTGGGTTGTCAGCATTCCGAATGTCCACATCGTGAGGAGACACAAATATCTTTTTGTTGCATAAATCAAAGAATTCCACCTTGCTCAGGCCCACATTTATGGGATTTCCCCAGTTAGAAAGAAGTTCCATAGTCACATAAATGGCATCTTGTATTTCCATACTGGTTGCCATCTGGGACAAAATGAAATATGGTAAAAACATAAGTGACAAAACAATAAAATGTACAACAAAATAAAGACTGATAAGACTACAATACTGATGAATCAGAAAAAAAAGCTTGCAAACGCAAGGCCATCTGGATGATATTCAATCCAGGCTCTACCAGTTTTGTCCCACATCAATTAATAAATCTACGGCAGGCTAAGGGAAAGGAACTATCGCCCTCTTAGGAATCCCAAGGAGAAAACAGCTCACTGTTCTTCGATTCTTTTGTCATTCTGATGAACAAAGGAACAGTGATAAATTCTCTTCTCTTACACTGCCATAGGTTTATTAGTTGACACTGGGCAGAATTGGTGGAATACACATCATTCAGTCTGTTGATTGAATCATCCCAACGTTTCAGTAATACCGGGAAGCATCACTTATGGTACTTATATATACAAACCTTCACTCTCAACATGGATTTGTCATCAGACAGGAATATAGCATTGTCACAGGCAGAATTGTGCTCAGGCACTTGAAGGACTTCTGTACGTTTCTTCTGTTGTCTAAAACATACATATTCTGTGTTACTTCCTCATAATTCTTGTGTTCTTCAGAAAAAGTTTAGTTGGTTCAAAGGTGAAAAGATAAACCCACACACCCCAGAGAAGAATCCCACATACCCCTATACTGAATGACAACTATTGTGGCATCCCACCCTAGATAATTTGGTTAAAAGACTGGGCTCTAGTTCTCAGCTGGTTCTGAGGCAGCCTGAGAAAGTAGTACATTGGTAATATAAAAACAAACAAAGGTGCTGGCAATTCCCTAATCCACAGAGACTGACCCAAGGCTGGAAATTTCTCCCTAATTTGATACCACATGCATGATGTCTCAGGTATTTGGAGATTATCAGGTGTAGTGGCACTGCACTACACCTGGGGGTATATTGAAAAATACCTCTTCAAAACAGGAAGCTAGCCTTAAAAGAAATATATATATATATACCTGGTTTCAGAAGAACAAATTCCCTCAACAGCTTCTTTGATGTCAACCTTTATCTGGCTTTTTAATTCAGGTTCACCCATTGCAGAAACAACAGATGAAACAGAAAACTTTTTCTAAGGAAAAAAAGATGAACATGTTTCATCCACACTGTTCTCTACATATCAGTGAGTATCAGTCTGCATCTCTGGAATAATTAAGAGCTTGGGCCCGGCTCTGGTTTCAGCTAACCTTAGCTAATTTGTAACTATACTTCGTTAAAGCACATTTAACAGAATTAGTCTCAATTTGCAATGAAAGACTTGAGTTTGGAGCTTGATCTTTGGAATAAAAGTAACATGAAAGCATTCTCTGATAACTATTCAATATATATATGCATATATATACTGAATAGTATGTATGTTTCTCTTGTGAGACCTCACTTGGAGTACTGTGTACGGTTCTGGTGTTCTCAGTATAAGGACATGGAGCTGCTGGAGCAAACCCAGAGAATGGCCACAAGGATGAGCAGCTCTCATATGAAGACAGGCTGAGAAAGTTGGGGCTGTTCAGCCTGGAGAAGAGAAGGCTGCGTGGAGACCTCATAGCA
>JANRGW010038860.1:0-11878 GCA_024733675.1 Psilopsiagon aymara
TTTTCCAGTCATCGGGAACTTCACCTGACTGCCATGATTTTTCAAATATGATGGACAGTGGCTTAGCAACTTCATTCGCCAGCTCCTTCAGGACCTGCTGATGGGTTTCCTCAGGTCCCATGGACTTGTGCTCATTCAGGTTCCTAAGATGGTCTCTAACCAGATCCTCTCCTACAGTGGGCCCAGGGTCTTCTTTCTCATAGTCCTCGTATCTGCCTTCCAAGACTTAAGTGGCGTGGTAAGAGCATTTGTCAGTGAAGACTGAAGTAAAGTCATTGAGAACCTCAGCCTTCTCCAAATCCAGGGTAGACAGGTCTCCTGTTTCCTTCCAGAGAGTGCCCACATTATCCCTTGTCTATCTTTTGTTAGTGACTTATATATGGAAGCCCTTTCTGTGGTTCTTGATGCCAGCCCTCGCTTTTGGTGAGTGTGAGGTCAAGCATGGCACCTCTCCTTGTTGGCTCTTCTCTCACTTGCAGAAGGAAGTTGCTTTCCACACAATCTAAGAACCTCCTGGGTTGCTTGTGCTGTGTTGGACATGGTATAGATACCTGTATTTGAAGTACACTCAAATGCCTTTTCATGAAGTGGGAGATTTAGATAATGCCACCATCTTGCTGGTAGCATATACTGTGTCTTTGACTTTTAACTTGTGCTGAAATTGCTGAACAACATTTCATATAGGAAGACAGTACCTCTTGACTAGGCAGACTAGCTCTTTGATATTTTGAGTCCTGAAATGATTTGCTTTTTACAGTAAAATTTAAAGTGGAGGAATTTAGTAGCTGGCCGAACTATGATAAGGTTTTGGGGAATTTAAATGGCACTCCAGTGAAAGAGAGTAGATATGAGCAAATACTGAGATCATTTGACTGTAATTTTAAAAGCTAATTCCTTATCCCGTTCAGTTTGTAGAAGACTATGAACCTACCAAGGCTGACAGCTACAGAAAGAAAGTAGTTCTCGACGGTGAGGAAGTTCAGATAGACATTCTGGATACAGCAGGACAGGAGGATTATGCTGCTATCAGAGACAACTATTTTCGCAGTGGGGAAGGGTTTCTTCTGGTCTTTTCAATAACAGAGCATGAATCTTTCACAGCAACAGCAGAGTTTCGGTAAGTAATTTCTATCCCATGCAGTGAGGATTATCTGGTTCCTATATTGCTTGGACAACTCTTTTTAAAAGCTGCAAGTCTTCCTCCTTTTGTCTGTTACAATTTGGTCAATAAAAGTGGCAACCCAACCATTTTGCTCTCAGTAACTGATAATGTAAATCCTGGTATCCAGCCTCTGGCTTTTGTTGTCTTCATGCCTGCAACTCATGAGTACATTACACCAGCAGCAACTTCAGGCAAGCAATAGATTCTTGGACTCCTAAAACATGTATGTTCAAGCCAATTTTCAGCCTTCATGGATGTGAAATTTAATTATCTTAGAGCACTGCTTCTGGAATTAAGCTTGCCTTTTGGCCAGGTTTCAGACACTGTATTGCTTACTTCTAGAAGCAGGTGCTCTAAGGAAAGGAAGGATTAGCCTGTACTCTCAGGTATGGATTGGTGCCAAGCAAGGGTTGGCAGCCAAGTGGTGCTATTGTAGGCAGATGCATTCCTAGAAAGACACACAGTAGTAATAAATACTTCCATTTTTCTTCTTGGGATTAGCAAGTCTAACATGAAAATCACCAGACCGAGCACAGAAACTGCTTATGTAGCATAAAAGAAAAACAAGGAGTTTATACCATTATTCTGGTCTCAGAATTCATGTAGCTGGGTTCTTCAGCACAAGTATTCTAACTCTTGTTTGATAATAGTCGTTGCCTCAGTGTAGAAGGTAATCCACAGATTCCCTAGGACAGCTGTAAACTTGATGTAAAACTTGCAAAAAAGTAGGGAAGTGTTATGAGTTCCCTGTGTTTGCTAGAAAAAAAGCTCTGTATCAGTGTGACTTATGTTGCAGAGCTGTTCTGCTTAGTTTGCTCTAGCTGGAGTACTGAAAGGAGTTAAGCAATTGAACTGTTGTGGGGCTGCAAAACTGAGTATTTGGACTGTTGCTAGCATAAAATAGTGAAGAAAGACAGATACAATTAGAAAAAAAAAACAAAACATGAAGACACTTGGAAGTAGCCAGACTTCGTTTTGGTTTTTTGTGTTTAAGTAAAATAGAAGGTTAAACTCAAAGCTTAAGGCTTTGGATGGAAAGGAGTAGGAGTGTTTATCTTGTCAGTTTGTGGTTTTTGTCAGACTTCTGTAACTAGGTTAACTGTGTGTTAGTTCAAGATTCCGGCTCAACAAAACAGTGAAAAAGGCAATACTAGCCCTGAAGATGAGCAAGAAGGACCTGAAAGTTCCTTGGAAAACGCTTCCCCAGGAAGATGGAGGGAATGGGTAGTATGAGTCACCAGCATCATGGGCTATTGGCATTATTGATTCTCTGTCTTCTAGAATTCTTTAATTAGAGTAAGTTGAATACTGAATGAGCTATGGGCTTGTCTTTAATCCGTAGCTTTCATGCTATGCATTCAGTGTGTGCTTTTGCTGCCTCTAATCTGGAAGTGTGTGAAGGTACAGTTGAATGCAACAGCAGATTTTCTGGTTCAATGTTAACACTATTTTAGATTCTCATGTACTCTATATACATTGAGTTACTTTGTGGATGGGAAGTGCGGGCATCTGAAGTAGTGTGGTAGCTCTGGGATGAGGGGGTGTAGCTCCATGGTCATGCCTAATTTGGCTCTTGCTCATAACAAAATGAAGCAATCTAAAAATAACTATACTGGTACAATTGGTCCAGTATCCTAGATGAACAGCATGTGTCAGTCTAGTTTCAACCTGTTTCACTCCAGTAATAGCACAGATGTTGAGACTGATGTGTCTCCTTTCCCTGGATGCTGATAGGTCCTAGATGATACTGATGGTAGATTGATGATGATCATATCATCATCATCAATATGATGATATTGATGATGATATGATATTGATAGATGATATGATAGAATGACAGAAGATAGGTAGGTTAATGCTGATGGTTCAAATATTTTCTTGGAGTCTTTGAAGGAGGAAGGTTGCTAGCATTTTAGTTCAGCACTAGTTATTAACTTTTTTGTGTAAAGTTTAGGTAGCCATTAAGAATTATCTCTGCTAGCTACTTATGCTGTTCCCAGCCTACTGCCTTGACAAATCCTTGATGCTGCCCAGATCTATACTGAAGTGGGATGTAGACTGGGATATTGAAGATGGTGATGGAATGCCAAGGTGAAACTTGGCAAATATGGCACTTGTATTCTTCTTCAGATGTGAACTCCTGTTGTGAGTTGCTTTTCTGTCGTGCTAATCTTATTAGAGATGAGTTAGTAACAAAGTGGTAAAACTGTTTTCTTAGAAGTGTGAGGCTTTTATTAGCATAATGTGTTAAACTTAGAATAATTTTAAAGTGTGTGTTCAACTGTTGTTAAATATACTGTTATGTACTGTTGTAAACACTAGTAATGTGCAGACCACTTTATCTCTTCCTGATAAGGGTGTGGTTTTGTTGCTACTACTGACACAGATATTGTTATTTTGAATACTTGATGCATTAGGGAACAGATCCTGCGTGTGAAGGCTGAAGAGGATAAAATTCCTTTACTGGTAGTAGGAAACAAATCTGACTTGGAGGAGCGCAGACAAGTGCCTGTAGAAGAGGCTAGGAGTAAGGCAGAAGAGTGGGGTGTGCAGTATGTAGAAACCTCTGCCAAAACTAGAGCAAATGTAGATAAGGTAAGACAATATCTGCTCAATTAAATTGTTACTGTTTAGTAGCTGAGTGACTAATTCTTGACTCTTTCTGGGATAAAAGCAAATCCATAGTTGCGCCTCTGTAAGCCTAGATTGTAAAAAATGAATTAACTTACTGGAATGTGTACGCTTAAGCAAATATTTAGCTCAGAGGAGCCAGAGACATGTTGCAAAGTTAATGCTGTTTTCTTGTTTTAACTGCTTGTACCTGAACCAATAGCTTTCCATTTAGTTTAAGGATTCTCTGAAGTATGCTTTATTTATAGGCTGTGTACGGTTATTATAGCAGCAATAAATGGCAAGCTATAGACACTTACAATTTTTTCCCCTTCCCTGATAACTCTGTAGTGTTTCTAATGTTAGAGATTTCATTCTTGTTTCCTGCTAAGACTATTTTGAGTCGCAGGAAGAAGTTTTTGCTCTTTTCCTGGTATGTTTTGACTTGCCCATGCTGGTCTAGGACAGTTATGTTTCTGCTGCTGGTTTCTTGCATAAGCAGTTGTGGTGGGTTATTCTGAAAGAGATGAATTATGACTATGGAGTGTTTGCCTAGTCAAAAAAGCAGTTTCAAGCCTTCCCTTCATTCTGTGTGTAGTGGAGATTTTTTTTTTTTTTTTTAAGAGGGTGCCTTTTTATTTCACCAATCCACTGAAGATCTGAAATTACTCCTGGGCCCCCAAAGGACTCCAAAGTTGTGGCTTGGTAACCTGTATTTGTTTAAAGATTTAAAATTGAGCAGTTTTCTCTTTGATAAAGAACATACACATTTATCTGTACTCAAGCTCTTCTAGACAGTTTCCTGTTCTTCTAGTCTATATTGGTTTACTAATGGAAATACTGTTTGTGCATATTACTTATTTCTCTCATTGGTTAAACTGAGTATCTGAAACTCCTGAGTTGAGATCTTTTGCTTATAAGGGACATAGCATGATTTCAACTTAGAAAAGGACCATTCTGACTTGTAAGTCACTGTCAAATGCATAAATTGGGTGGTATAGTAAAACATGAACACCTAGACTTGCTTTTGCTGGTGAGCTGTCTCATGTGACTAGCAACTGCCTAGCCTGCTTTATACTTTGACTAGTTTTCTGATCAGTTGGGTTTAATAGTAGTCTAGCTGTGTGTATGGAGTATACTACTGTGATGCTCTAGGCTTGCTCTCAGGTTTTATCTAAGTAGTTCATGCGACATACTGGCTATTCTCTACATAAGCCCTGCTTTATGTGTGTTAATACAAGTTACTGGTCATTGTGCTGATTGTGCATTGACACTAACAGAATTAAAAAAAAAAAAAAAAAAAAAAAAAACAAAACCCACTAAAGAGGGTTTTGAATGATCAACTGTTCTATTTCTGATCAGTAGCATGGTCTTCTGACTATATGACTTTTGTAGCTCCTCATTAAAACCAGAAAAGCATAACTCTATAGTTGACACTAATCTCTTGGTCAGTAATTCTAAAAATCATTTTTCCCAGTACCTCTCTGCAGTAAAACAGCTGCTGCATCAGAAGTGATATGTACCTAGGCATCAGGTGCACAGGGGAGAAATCAGCTAAAACTTTAGGGTAAACACCAGAGTAATGATGTTTGCTGAATCTTTCTTATAACATAGTCTGATGGTTTTTTCTTTTTGTACCTCACACTGTCACTTGAATGCTGCAGCTTTTCTGTTACAAACCATGCAGAATACTGCTGAGAAGAATGTGTTTGTAACTGTGTGAAAAGGACCGGACTCTATATACTGCTTTGCATAGTTTAGAAGAGTTATTTACCTGTTATTTATCTGTGTATAGCAGATAAATATTCTCATGAACTCAGAATGCTACTTTTCTGCAAGACTGATAATCAATAAAAAGCTGTTAAAACAGGGCTGTTGAATGACTTGATAGTCAGGTAAGGTTGTACTGCTTGCCGCTGTTTGACATGCTGCATAATTCTAATGTTGAGTTTGTCACTAGGATCTGTGTCTAGACTCACTTCTGCTGTTTTAGGTGTAATGTGGTGCTATATGTGTATTTGATGCTGTTTTCTGGTGACAGATCTTGTTTTAATCTTTTTTTTTTTTTTCCCTTCTAGGTATTCTTTGATTTAATGAGAGAAATCAGAGCAAAGAAAATGTCAGAAAATAAAGACAAGAATGGCAAGAAAAGTGGCAAGAACAAGAAAAGCTTTAAAGAAAGATGTTGCTTACTGTGATGCTTGGGAACTGTAAATGTCTATCTGCAGGTGTCATGGATAAGATACCACTAAGGATATAGGGCTGGATTCATGAAAGGAAGTCTGTATTGACTCCCTTATCTTTTGCTTTGCATATCACACCTTAAAAATGTGAAAACAGAACTTTGAAAACCATTTCTGGTATCCAACAAAACCTATGCCTAACTGAAACTTGAGCAGGCTTTGTCTTCAGTGTCTTTCAAAACTGGACACAATTTCAGACCTACAGTCATTCTGCTTGGTTATTCAAAGTACTTTTATATTTCTACTGAGTTTATGTTAATGTTTCTCTGAATGTTTTTCTTGAACCTCTACTAGCCTTAACAAGCACAGGTGTTCAGGTTCAAACACTTTTTTCTTCCCCTGTTGCTGCCCTCCTTGATGTTGCAAACTGCAGAAAAGATTGACATCTGATAAAGGATGTGAGTCTCCATCTTTTGTTAGTTGTTACTTATACTTCTTACACTGAAATCTTCTGGCTTCTTCCCTATGCTCCATGTAAGAAATAGCAACTGACAGTTGAGAGTCAACTCAGAATGAAGTTTCTTCCTTTTTCTGTTTAGTCAATACAGCATTCATGAATCAAGCCTATGAACTCAATTCAGACTTACTTAGGCAATGCAAAAAAATTTATTTAAATACTGGCTAGATGCATTCCCTATTGGTCTGTCTTCTTATCCTTAAGGTAACGGTATGGGGTGAGAAAATTACTATAAACCTTTCTACAAAAGGAATAATATTGTTACCGTCTCCTTCAAATGCTGTCCTGGGTTTCTCTCATATGTTGCAGCTAAACTCAGTTACACTCATGCTACATCTATCGTCCTCCCCTCCCCAGTACTGGAATAGTGAAAATCAAAGTGTAGATTTCTTCATTTTTGTTTATGTGGAGTACTTGTGATAATGTTGAAAAGTGGGAATATCTGCATCTGTCTCCTGTCTTGCTGAAGACAAAAACATTGAGAAAGAATGGGTCACATCACACAATCATGTCTTGGAATAAGTGAGGCATACATGCTACCTCTCAATGACTAGCTGGCTAGTGAGCTATGGTGTCAAAAAGCAAATGAAGTTAAGCAGTTGCCACATCTGTTATCACTGTTAATTTTATATGTACTGTTCTGATGCACAGCAACCTAGCACATGGGGATGCATGTTGGAGTTTTGCTGGTCATCACATTGATCAACAAAACCCAGCCTAGAAATGGAAAAGTCAGTACGTAGGTCTTCCTCAGCTGACTAAATTGAGCTTTCTTATCCAGCCTAAGTACAGCTGCCAAAAAAACCCCACTTCTGTCACTGTGGAAAGTAACTGTCTCTTGTGGAGTCTATCAATGAATTATGAGTATCTTCTGTTTTGAAGCAGCAGAATGAATTTTGCTTAATTGGATGCTTGGAACTTGGTACTTGGTGAAAGGAGTATGCTGTGTGGTTTTTCAGTGAAGTACACTGCAGTGCTAAATTAACAAATAGTTTCTTCTTGAGGTGATGCATAGTGAATACCGTTCAGTACTTAGTATTGCTGTTTGAGTTTGAAAAACATTTTTTGACATGTACTAGATTGCTCTTGTGCATTCCGCCTCTGAACTTTGAAAAAAGAGATGTGTTAGGTACCAGAACCTCTGTTGGCTTGAGGTTTCACAGGAACTTATTGCAAACTCATTGTCTTCCATAACTAATTCAACTTGTCAGGCAACACATTGAATCGGGGAAACTGTACTAAATAAAAGGTGCTGTAATCTTCATTCTTGTCAAGTTAAATTCCTTCTATGTTAATGTTGTCTCATATGGGCAGAAAGAATGGTAACCAATTCTGAAAATACTTCTCTTTGGACACTGTAATTTATTAGTATTACAAAGCCAACTTGACAATACAGTTCTGAAGTAGAGGCTGGGAGATGACTGGTAGAACTTGCCACTTGAGCTCTATGGCCTACATCAGTCTAAAGCCTGAGCACCTAATGGGGCACTTGAAGCTGTAACATATCTAACTGTTACAGTGTAACAAAGTGTTTCCTCTTGAGCTTCCATATCTCAAGAAAATTGGGGGTGTATTGTGCATACAGCAAATCCATGTCTCCCAGGGGAAGACAACTCGCTTAGGATGGGTTTTAGTTGAGACCTAAAGGCTAAGTCCTTAATTAACCTAAAGGATAAACAACAGTTTAATTCACATGACAAGCTTATCTAGGTCAAGCCCCTCTGATGCCAATTGTAAAATGTGTCTTAACTAAACTTTCCTTGCTGTATGAATAATGAACTCGGCAAACGAGCACGCAGCTCCATTGGCTCAAGAAACTTGCATGCCTTGATCTTTGATCTCTTTAGTCTTAAGGTACCTGACAGTATTTGATAGGGCAGATTTAATTTCTACTCAAAATAGTCTCCCATTGGTCTGTGTGCTGTTCTCACTCAGGTTATTTTATTTTCCAACTGATAAAACTCCACCACTAAGGTGGATTTACTTGGAAAAAGGTGCTTGCTGCTTTATGGGTTGATATTGCATCTCTTCTGTGTTCTTGCTTGTTACCTTTTCCAGAAAGACTCAGCCTGGAGGCTAAATACAGCAGCTCTTCAGTATTCCTCTTCTGTACTTGTGATCTACTTCAGTTTAACTTTCCAGTTACAGCTGAAAACATGATAAGCAATGCAGCTACCTTGGCTACTTCGTAACAGTGGGCAACAAGCATTCTGACTTGTACCAGGAAGACAATAAAACTGCTCCGCTGGACTGGAACCCTGTTGCCTCCACCTCTTGTCATGGAAGTGCCTAAGTATAACCTTCTAAATAGGGGCAATATGATTGGAGTGTCCTTGAATGACTTCCAGGTCTGCTTCAGTGAACATCAGTGAACATCGACATCAGGTGGGTTGACTAGAGTGAGTAAAAGATGGCACAAAGAAATGCTTCCTTTGGACTTGAGGGCTTCCTGTGAACAGAGTAAATGGAGCTTTGGCTTTTAGTCTTGATGAGTACTTGCACATCAGGTACATCAAACACAGAGGACTTTGGTAAGGAAGGCATTTGTGACTGCCTACTAGCGTGCTGTGTAGCTGAGATGACTGAAGGCTGTATTGAAGCTGATAAATTCCAGCAGCCTTCGCATGTTAGGTAATTGAAGACCAAGACTTCTTTTATTCAGTATAATGTGTGCTTAAATCTTCCTGAAGCATGGCTGTAGGGAAGTAACTGGATATTTGAAGCTGGAGGTCATGTAAGACTTGACTATGCACTTGCACTTAAGTATTCAAATATTATTCTTGTGTAATGGTTTAACAGTGGCAGGGAGCTGTTTACTGCTACATGCAGTCTTCATATGCAGCTTAGGTGTTAATGTTCAAGTGCCTCAGTATTTTGGTTTGAACAAACATTTGTGAGAAAAGTACCCATTATAATGGGGGGTAAGTATATGAAAAAAGCAGATTAACAGCTAGGAGTGCAAAGGCACTCCTTTTCTTTTCGGAGGAGAATCTCTCCAGATCAGAGTGCAGGTGCAAGATGAGCACACCTTCAGTGTCTTGTGCTGTATGTGTTCTATACAGACTAATATATTTTTACTGCAGTTACTAGGCAAGCATTTGGTTTGATGAAGAGAAGAATGCATATGTTTACTGGGCATTAAATTTCAGTAAAAGTAACCATGTGAAGTTCCAGTTGAACCCTATTTGGCTAATATAATTCTTAGGATTACTTTAGGTCTAAGGCACAAAGCTGTAATCTGGAATGCAGGAAGAAGTGCATATAACTAAATACTCGCCAAGATATTTTTTCTTTTTTTCTAAAGTTTTCCAAAGCATTAACTCAGTACTTAGGGCTGACAAGCTTATCAATTCTTCTCAAAAAGAGGATACTGTTTATCAATTCGACTTGGAGTTCATGTAGACAGAAGCTTTCTTTAATTGCTATAAGCATATGTTGCAATGTTCACCTCCTGTTGACTTTATAGCTGGGAGAAGGAGGGAAGAGGAACAAAAAAGCTCTGATTTTCACCATAATTTCCACACTTCTTGGGAATGGCAGGTGTTTTTCTTGGGAGGGGAAGGTGTTAAGAGATAACACCAAGAAAGAGGTTTAGTGTAAATGATTGTGATTGCAAGATTTAATAAAACTGCCTCTAAACTGTGTATGCTATACTATGTAAATTTTTGTTTTCTTCAGAGCTTTGTCTCTTAACTTGCATGAACATTTTTCATGTCTAAAACTTGTCACTTTTCATTATCATGCTAATACAACTGATTTGTATTACTGTTGATAATAAAAAGAAAAATTGATGCAATATTTGTTTGTTATTGATTTTTACAGCATTCTAAAAGCATGTCTAGTCCTCAGATTCCTGAACCAGACTACTGCTGATTTTTAAGTTTCTGGAGTATCAAATCTGTACCATTTATATTACAGACTGTGGAAAGGAGGGGAGGAGGAGGTGACTGAGGACCTCGTCATCAATTTTCTGGAAATAGTCTGCATATGTTTTGGGACCAAACTGGTGCAGTAGTTTGATTCATTACTAGTTCATTTTCTACAACCTAATTGGATCAGACAGCTTGTATCAACTGTGTAAATGACAAAGTTGCTTTCCTCTTTTGTCTTGTGGCTCAAATAACAGAATAAGCAACAATGTGTGGAAAAATTGATTCTTAATCTTCTGAGTGTGCCAGGTTCCATTCTCTGTTGGTTTGTGATGGCCCAGCTGCAGTAGAGAAGCTGAGCTGCATCTGAGGCAGAATGGTTCAGAACAGATTTAGTGTGCTGTTACACTGCTTAACTTGGAGTTGCATAGCAATGGGACTCACAGTAAATTTCAAGTGTAGTTTCTGCTGTTACTTATGTACAAGTTGGAATCAGAACATCCCCTAGCTGATGACTTCTGGGCAAGGATTGCAGCAATTTACATAATCTTGTTTACGTGGTGTTTGCCCTGTGTTTCGGATAGGTATGTAATCCACTGTGGCACTCCTTTACAGTAAAGTAATTTTTCCTAATATGCTGCATCAGAGGAAAAAGGTAGTGTGAAAAGTGTTGTGTAGGAGACAGGAGAGGGTTCTGAGGTCAGCTGTACCCAAAGCCTAAAATGGTATATTTTCTTCAGATGCTCTGGATGCTGGTGAGGAACAGGCCTTCCTTCAGTCTTAGTAGGGTGGGACTGGAGAACGATTGTACACATACAGCTTGGCTTCTGCCTCCATGCTTGCCTCTGTTGTGCCCCATCCAGAACACTTACATAGAGGGTGGTTCTGTGTGCTAAATGCTCCTAGGATTCGTGGGATAGTATGGGCACCTCTTCCTGAGAACTGTTGGCTCCATCTTGTGGCTTTAATAGTTAGAAACTCTACCATGAAGAGGGTCTGTTCAGCATGCTCAGATGAGTGCATGAATAGCTGCTATTAACCTGCTACCTGAATTGCATGTAAAAATCCACTCTAACTAGATTCTTTTTTCTCACTACTCTGCCATATGTTTCTCTCATGCAGGAGGAGACCTTGTTCTAAATGAAAATTTCCAGAGTGCTGCAGAACACCCAATTCCTCATGAGGATGGTAGCTTTACAATTTCTATGACATTAAACCAGTTTACATTGCAAGTTTAAGTTTGTTCTGCTCACTGAGCATGGATTTGAATGCTGGAAAGAATACTCATTGTTCCATGGGACAGTGCAGTACTTAACTGTCATGGTTTAAGTCCAGTCAGCCACGTAGCTCACTTGCTCACTTCCCCCCCCATTTCCCCAGCTGCTTCTGGAGGGATGGGGAGGAGAATTGAAAGAATGTAACTCCCATGGGTTGAGATAAGAACAGTCCAGTAACTGACATATAACACAAACCACTGCTGCTACCACCAGTAATAATAATGATAAGGGAAATAACAAGGGAAGAGAATACAACTGCT
>JANRGW010038860.1:11947-25170 GCA_024733675.1 Psilopsiagon aymara
CCCCAAACTATTTCGTGCCTGTTGCAGGAATAGGATCTACTACGGAAGTATCAGTAAATAGCCCCTTAAGCCTTGTAACTCCAAAGGGGGTTGGAGATAAGATGCTGAGGTGAGACTGGGACCATGTGCTCTACTTGTCTTCCTGATAAAGCTGATTAATACCCAGAGTTTACAGTAAGTTCCCTTCATTGAGCTTTGTCACTTGGCTTTACTTGAGGCAGAATCATGTTTTTGATATAATCAAAGGGATTTATAGAGTTTGTTTTTAAAGTCTAGAGTTCAGGGTATTGGAGGCTTTATGCATGTTGGTTTCATTCATAGGCCAAATATCAAAATTAAAGGACAAACTTGTACATACATGTAGTATTGAGAGACAAGGAAAGTTACTCCCTACTCTTTAATAGTGTTCTGTTTTTATTTTAAAAGGAAAACATACAACAAACTGAACTTGCTGCTTGAATGAGTGTTTCTCCACCTGTGGTCTGTAAGAGTGCTCTGTAACATGATTACCCTCACCACAAAATGATGGTGTTACACTTTTGTATGTGTAAACAAGGAAAACAACTGTGGACTGGGCAAAGGGGTAGTTAGCTAAAAAAAATCACCAAACGTTCTCACTTCTAAATGAAATCCATCATGGCAATGTCACCCAAGATACGCTTTTTAGGAGCTAATCTGCAGGCTGACTGGCTCTTCAATTTTTATAAGGGCTGATGAGAACTTGAGAGAGATGGTCCTGTCAGACAAAGACTTCCCTGACCAAAGTGTGCTTGACCAGAATGACAGGATTCAGAAATCAAAAGCTGAAGGTTTGTTTCCTGCTTGGAAGGCGGAGCTATGAAAACAAAAACCTAGTAGGTTGCCTGCAGGGTTTTAGTTTTAAATACAGCTATAATGGTTGGTGCCCTGGTCAGGTGTAGAAGAATCTCTTTCTGTGGTCTCTGTTATCATCGTCTTTTAGGCCTGCTTAGATCTTTGTCCTTGGATATTCATCTTTACCCCTAGGGTTTCAAATAATCCTAGTTCTACTTGTGTTCGGACAGCTTAACTACACATGAGCCCTTCTTTCCTTTCAATACTGGTGACTGTATTCTGACTAGGTACTGAGCAGTGCCACTGGATGAGAGGCACCTGTGTTCCCAGTTACAGTCAGCTGCTCACTTTCAGCTCTGGTGGCTTCAGGACAACAGAAAGTGATTCAGACTATGGAAACAACAAGTTCCCACAGTAAGATGAGCACTAGGAGAGCTGGAACCTTCAGACTTTGCTAACAAAAGCTGTTTCCTACCTGAGGAACATACAGTATGTGATTCAACCATTCCTGTAGCCAGGTTAGTGCTTTTTTTATGTGGTACCTTCAGTAAATCCATTTAAGAAATGATGGTAGTGCAGCAAACAGTTGTGGAGCGGAGAGATAACACTGTGCCTATCTGAGTTATTTTGATTTGCCTTTTTTTTTTCCCCTTCCCCTCCCTGAGCAGTATGGAGGGAGGAGGGCAAGCAGAGCTTCTCCTGCGTGGGAAGAAAGGCCACATTTGCAGCTTTGCCTCAGGAGCTTGAAAACCATAAGTCAGGCCTCCAAAACTACATTTGGTTTAGAAATAATGAGATGCTTTAGAAAATGAAGTTGGAGTTCTCTTTCGCAGTCTTTTTGTTTCCAAGCCTTTTGAGTACACTTGCTTCAAGTTTGGAAGCTTGCTTTCTTCGACAATGATGGTGGAAGTATTTTCTCAATGAAAACAAAGATGTTCTTGTGCTTGCTGATTCCAGCACCTGGGGCACAAACGTTAAAATATTGTGGCATTTGGAGAGAAGTGGAGACAGGACATGCAAAACACTTAACTTTGAGCCCCATTTCTGCTGGATCACCATCCTTCAGTGTAGGAATCCAAAGGATTGCAAAAGCTGAAGCGTGAGGACCCCCTGTTGGTGGTCCCAGTGTCTGCCTTGGCAGCTTGCCAGGAGCCCAAGGGATGCACTTAATTTTCTTTATTCATTAGCATATTTTTAATCAAATCCATCAAACCACAATGTTTCCACATGTCTCTCCCATGGCAGATGAACAAAAATGGGTCAGTGCTCAAATGCACCTTTAACACTCTGCAGTTTGTGCCTGTTCTATCGCTGCAGTTGCAGGACAGCAAATGACGTGTCCTCTGTACCTGGTGAAAACTTCTGGTGGTATCGATTCCCTCCTGAAAAAAGGAAAGCATGTGAAGTTTGTGCATGATACAGACTGCTTTCCACTCACTGCCCCATCAGAAGGCAGGAAGAGCTGCATCTGAATCCTCTCCAAATTAGTTTCAAGTTTGCAGCATTTTGTTTAATGTTAATTTCTAGCGAATAATCAAGCAGATGCAATGTCCGGGGCTGAATTCCCTGTCCCTAATGAAGTTTCAAGACTGCTTACACCTAATTTAATAATAAGCTTTTTAGATTCTTGTCACCTGTAACCTACCTCATGCTGCCAGCCCATCTCTAGCCAGGCGAGGAAAATGTTGCAGTGTTGAGATCATGTTCACACTTGCAGCTGAGACGTGTCTTGCCTTGTTTCTTATCTCTGAATTGTTCATAACAAGAGCTAAGTAAAAATTACTCTTCATGTTTTTTACATGAGCTTTCAAAGTTGGTTCTGGGTGGGGTGAATATTGCATCAACACCCAAGTTAAAACTTATCTTTTGTTCTTCTTTTTTTGGAAAGGAATAGGGATGTAGGTTCCAGGGAAACAGTCTTCCTCATGAGGCAAAAAATCGATGAAGTCCAAAGTATTAAATAAGTTTGGACTATCTGAAATGTGAATCTATTATAAAGGGATGCATTCTTTGCTTTCTGTTCTTTTCCTTCCTTCCTCAAAAAAATCCCAAAACAAACCAACAACAAAACAGGTCTTTGAGTTAAGCAAGTTGGTGAAGACCTATCCTAAATGTAGAAATTGGAATGGGCTCATAGCTAGGGAAGCGAAAGGTGAAAAGCTCTGCGGCATTGAGGCCTGTTTCCAACCAGCCCCACCTCTCTCGGTAACCCTTTCCTGCTGACAACACCATCGCCCCAGACAGGCTGCAGCAAGTGACACATGCATGGAACAGCCCCTCTTCCCTCTGCTGCCAGCAGATTCTTCCTTTCAGTTGTCACAGGCTCCTTTGCAGTTCCTCTTTTTTCTTGGGAGCTAACCCAAGAGGCAAGAGTAGGAAAACTATTTTAGCAAGATTGCTAATTTAGGCTTCCCAGGTAAAGGTGCTAAGCATTTCCTGCTAGGAAGGCCTTTTGCATGTATGTTTGTCAGAAGCCCAAAACTTGAATATAACCTCTAAAGCCTAGAAGTCCATAGTGAGATGAAATTTTCTGTGCAGTGTACCAGGTGGTCTCTACTAAACAGCAAAACATCCCGGCCGTGAAGATGACAACCTGCTTACTCCTTCCTTGTTGCATGCCTGTGATAGTTCACAGCAGCAGCCATGTTACAAGCAAGTACTCTGCTTCTGTGCTTCTACTTTTCATTTAGCTCTACCACTTCTGCTGTAAGAACCATCTCTGTTGACTGCTACCAATCATCTGCTTACTTTCGTGTCTTAATACTTACGGAATCATGTGTTTCCCTCACCTAAATCCACCTTTACTTACACCTGTATTCTTTTACTGCTAACAGCTACTGTTAAACAAATTCAGCCCTGTTTCCTAGAAAGAAGATAAGTTGCAGCAAGACAAATCTTGCTACTGGCTCTATCCTGCAAGTTTGTGTGTTCTCATTTAGAGAGGGGGAAGAGTCACTTGGCTACTTTAAATCATGATCTCTCTTCTCTTCTGTAGTGCTTACTCTTTGAGCAGATCTGGGTCTGTACAGCATTTATCACAGTGGTTTGCACTCTTGGGGGAGCTCCATCTGCTATTGCTTTGTGGACTGCTAGCATGGCAACAGCAGCAATGTGTCAGCTAGGGGAAAGCCAACTTACAAAAAGTCTTGGGCATCACAGTCAGCGTTGCAATGCCTCTTCTTGGCAGCCACCATGAATTCCAGATATTTGCCTTTCGTGATGAAGCTTCCTGCACCCTGCACTACATCAAAATGGCAGACATCAAAAATCAAAAGGCTGCTTCACTACCTAAGCAACCAATAGGGAACACAAGCTCTTAAATCTACCTTGCCTGGGGGCTGAGGATCCCTCAGGCTTCACAATTTAGGCCTTCTCTTGGCTTTCTTCCAGGAACAGAGCATGGGTCCATTTCTGCAAGGGAAAGGCAGGGTGGTTGGCAGTGTGGCAGTGTTTTGTGTACACTATGCTTTCTGCTCAAAAGACTAGGGCCGAGCATGGGGAATTTCACATGGCTCAGTTCCCTTCTGCCCCAGGGAATGTGTACATCTCCTCTCCCAGCAGAGTGCATTTGCCAAGGTATGTTCTGTGCCAGGGAGGGGACTGCTTCTGTCCTCTTAAAGCTGGTACCACATGAATGGGGTAGTTCCAAATATTTTGGCTAGCAAGGTGGGAAGCAGGGAGAAAGACTTGTGGCTTTCTGAACTGTCTACTTAGAAAGCTGTGGGATTGTGTTCCCTTTAGCCATGCACTGACTTAACTGAAGGCTTAAAGAATGCTCTTGTCCACTCCACAGCCTGCTCTTCCTGAAAAGACCTGTCCTGCCTCTGATGCTCCTTGGACTCCTTTCAGGCCAGGATGCAGATTGAGCCCAGCTCTTCTTTTCATGAACCATTGGACTACTGACTAAATTAAGGTATGAATAAAAATAGCCTACGCCCATTCTCTCCACCCACCTTGAGCTCTTTTTGAATAAGGGAAGAAAAAAAGTTGTATTTATTGCTACATCTTTGGACACCTGATCTGGAAGGTGGGCAGACTGAAAACACCTGCTGTACTGAGTCCTCAGGGAAGAAAGTCAGAGATGTTCATCTAGTCATCGTAAGCAACTGAAGTCCAAGATTGATGCTGCAGGATTTACAAGGCTGTGAGGCTTTTGGCTTGCCACTAGAGCCAGTGACAGGCACCTGAGCATCTTGAATATATCATTGTGGAAGTCACTACCACATCAGATGCCAAAGGTTTCTTTGCATTTTGCTGTGACGTAAGTGATTTTAACATATAAAGTTACATGGGAGGAGGAATTTGCATCAGTGGAAACCACAGATTTTACAAATTTGAAGTTGAACTAGCAGAAATTGAATAAGGCAAAGCAGCATCTTCTGTCTCCTTGAGCTTTTCCTGACCTGCGTGCACAATATGGGTTGTACTGGGAGTGACAGGGAGTGGACATAAAACAAGTATTTCTCCAAACTGGAAACACTGTGTGACAGCCTTGTTTCTCATGATGTTTGTCCAAGTAGTTCATCATGCTGTGGTCAGTTCACTTTGTTGCTATCCACTTAAATAGCATGCAATCATACTGGTGATATTAAGCAAAATATTCTTTCTATTGTGACTGCTCACCATAGGCATTTTTAGTCTCCATTTTGTGGTAGGGAACATGTTCTGACACAAGGAACACCTAAGAAAATGAAACAATAGCCCTTAGGACTGCAGTATGAGCCAACATACCTAATGCTTGGGTTTTTTTATGTCATGAGTTGGAGGCTATCTTTTCTCCTCCCCCTCCACCCTGATAAGGGTACTGTGATGCCTAAATAACTGATTATTTTAGATTTCCCCTAACCCTGACATCTGGAAGAGCTCTGGCTATACAAAGTACCATATACTGCCAATTCTTTATACAGCCCTAGGACCTCTCACCCTGAAGGATCAGACCTCTTGAACTCTGGACCATTACTACCTTCCTATTCTCCCCAAAAGGCCCCAGTAAATGAGGTCTTCTTGGAGAAGTCCAGCTGTGTGATAGCAGCTGCTGCCTTATGCTCCCCTAAAGGGAAAGTGGAGTGTATATTGGGGTATGATGAGACCAACTGGCTGCAAGCCTTGCATTTTCTCTGTGTTTGTGCCCTTCACTGATCTAGTAGTCGTGTCCCTGCAGATGAGGGCCCCAAAGGATGTGCAGCAGCCAAATACAGCCTCTGCTGAAGAGGAAACTTATGCATGATTCAGAGCAAGTACCACTTTACAATAACCTGTAGTAAAGAGGAGCTGAAGAGAATAAAACAACTAATTGGTTCTGCATTGGGATGCTTTAGTACCCACACTGAAATTTGGCCAAGGAAATGAAGCTCACACCTTTCACTGTTGCACACAAATAAACCAGTATTTCCAAGGGATCTTTCACAATCAACATTGGTGAGGATTTATCACACATAATATCCAAACCTGAATGCACCTGGCTCTGGTATGGGATCATTGGTGACTGCGCGTTGTGGGTTTTGTTGGGGCTTTTTAATATTTCATTTTCAGCTGGAAATTACTGATGTGACCAAAGTCCGATTCCCTTCAGCAGTTTCTCCCTTCCTCCCCCCACCCTTTCGCACTCCCTGAGGTCTGACCATCTGGAAATCCTCCTCCACCTCTTCATCATGTGTGAATTTCCACCTAGGGCTGAAAGTGTCACTGTACTAAAGTGTGATGCATTAACACATTGAGGCAGAAAGCAGAGGGGAGTTGGGGATTATAACACTTCATGACCCACTCTGCAGTCGCTCTATGATTTAATCATCTTTATCAGCTTGTATCCTTTTCTTTGTATCCTCTCATTTTCCTGTATCTTTCATTAAAGCGTTCCCATAATTAAAAAAACAACTCTGCACAAGTCAAGTGCAGTACCTCATGTTGAGACTAGGATCAACTGAAAAAGGCAAATGTCTCAATGAGAATATGCCTCACTCAAGCAAGCTGGGAGACCTAGACTGCTCTTTCACAATAAAGATCACTAATTATCCATATCTCCTATTGCATATTGAAAACTTGGGGTTCTTTGCTACCAACTGTCATGCACATGATCTGAGCAATTACAATTTTTATACATATATGTATATAGTCTAAGAAGTAATAGTGCTATCTGGTACAGAAATGAAACCCAGCCCTGCAAACTGCGTGCTGTGTTTATCCTTTCAGCAGAGCAGAATGGAAAATTCGGTAGTTTGGAAGTCAGTTAGCTGCTTAGCCTCCTTCTGAGTAAATACTGAGGCTTATTATACTTCAAATAAATAAATATATATATTTCTTTTGTGGCTTAGTTGCTGTAATCATCTTGGATGTAATAATGTTACTAGCCTCAGGGCTATATTTATTAAGATTTTAATTTAAAATCTTTCTGTCCTTCAGCATTTAAACAGAGGAAAACCCCATCTGCAGTAGCCAAAATGAAAAAAGGGGTTCATCCTTTTCTTTTTCATGCATTCACCTCCCCTAGGCCCTCTCTCTCTCATCTTGCAAGCCTAGAACAATGCAGTTTCCTGTTGTAGCTCAGCACCCTCCTGACGCTTCAGTACCTGTGTAGGTCTAGCAGACCCAAAGTATGCTTAATATGATCATGTGCTCCTGCTCTTGCTGTCTCCAGAGCAGTGGTTTGGTATTTTATTCTTGTACAATAATACTGGTGTATTTCACAGTAATATTTCCACATACTATAATTTATTCTTAATAATGCTTTTGGTAAGGATCTAAACCACAGCAATAAATGTCAGGAGCCAATGCTATTACTCAGAAATGGCAAAAGGCTGTGGAGAAGCTTTAGGGTTATTTTTTGTTAATAAGCTGCCCCACTTCTGTGTAGATCATGGCAGGAAAATAGCAGAATGAGAAGACCTGCTTGAACCTGTGGAGTGAAAAGCTCCCATGATATTAAAACACACTTGAGGGAACATCTCTGTCAAGGGGACAACCTGAGCTGTCACAATGTACATGCCTTTTCAGGTGTTTTAGAAGAAATGGCAAGTCTTTGCATTCAAATCTAACCAAGCACCAAGTTAGCATTTACAATCCATTGTGTTTTAATCCTACAGCACATTCAAGATACTCCTTCACAAGGGGACAGGCAGTGCTGACTTACTGATGATAAATACTGAGCAGGGCAGAAGGTGATTTGGAAATTTTTATTAACCTTCTCACATGAAGGTTAATAAATGGAAATTTTTATTAACCTTCTCACTCCTACTCACTCTAGGAGTACTAGAACATCACTGACGGGGGTAGCAAAGGACCTTCCTTGTAGCTAATGTGAATACTGCAAACATGGAGGGTCAGAATGCCTGAATGTACTTGCTAGAGACCTGGAATGGCTAAATAGCACTGAGCAAATGACTAAATCATGTGGGCCAGCTCTCAGCTGCGGTAAATTGGTGGAGCTCCACTAACTGTGACAATGCTACTGCTCTGCCTCACTGAAAGAACCTCCTTGCTTGAACTGGGGGACTTTGGTGCTGTTACAGGAGTCACTTCCACCTGGCCATAGCAGTATGTCAGTCAACCACATCACAACCATCTCTAAAAGCCCACGTTGATGTTCTTGTGCAATGAGACAAACTGCACCACAATTTTGGTTTGATATAACAAAAGACTTGCGGGGGGGGGGGGGAACCCAAAAACCAGAACCCAGAACCCTGCAAAATTTAAGTGTGAGTAGATTGAAAATTACTTTTGTCATGCCACATCAAGAACATGCTGTTAGTGTCAAGCTCCATGAAGAGGATGAATTCCTGTATGCTGTTTTTTTTCCATTTCAAAGCAACTTACAGAGGGTTGAACAATGTCATCCTCAACTTACAGCTAGTGAAAATAGGGTAAAGAGGGAGAAATTCAGGCCTAAGTGCAGGTCTAACCACAGACTGTCCTACAGGCAGTAGGCATAGACACTTCCAAAAGAGAAGGTAGTTTATGTTCAGGTAGTTGTCAAGTGCTACTGATTGTCCATCATGAGATGATTTGAACTTCTGTACCCCGTTTCTCCTGTGACACTGCAAAAATATCAGCCATTTTTTGCTTGTAAGCTCCATTTACAATTGAAGAGAAACCTCTTTGTCTTGTCATCACTCCCTGATAATCACTGATTTTCTCAGGACAGCTGGTTTTGACATTGTGACATCCTATTGTTCATTTTCCTGATCTATTAGATGTGCCAGTCATAGCTGGATGTATAGAAGAAATGCATCATCTGACTTCTAAACACATTGACTCAGTAAGCAGCACCCAGATTATGAGAAGTCAAGTTTTAACTATTTTGTTTACCACTTAAATGCAGATTTTATTTCTGCTCACTTTCTACTTTGCAAGACTTTGGTGTGAACTTAAACAAACATGAAAATCATGTTCTTTAACAGTATGTTAAAAGTGCTTATATGTTAAAAGTGCTCACCACAAAGCAGACAATTCTTTGTTGGGCAACCAGCGCACCTTTTTCATGTTCTCTGTGTGTCCTCACCCGCCCCAACCTATTTAGGTCAATACAAGCAACTTCAGAGGAAGTCACTGCCTGGTTATAAGGCTACAGCTTTGGAGCACAGAGGGCAGACTATATGAGGAAAACAAAAGCACTTCTGAGCCACTAACAAGCAGTGGATACCTTTTGAGTATCACGCTGGGTATCTACCTGTATCAATGGTGCTCAATCTCTCTACTTTGGAAATCAAAGCAGATCACTGAACTTGGTCCCTTTGCCAAAGGATATACTGCTTTGTGTGGAGACCTGCCTGAGGCGAGGTACCTGACTGCATGTGGATGGATGGCACACCACATCCATCTGCACTTCATTCTCCACAATGACCCTGGGAGCTTGGATACAAACCTTCTTAGAGTGTGAAGGTGTAGTTGAAGAGGACTGATCCATCAACATGGTGCCCGTGAGGCACCACAAGGTAGCTGAGCTGACGGGAGCGGGACTACAGCTGCATTAAAGCAGGTGCAGTGGGAGTGGGGGGCTGAGGCTCTGGGTACACCTCTGTAACCCTCTACTGCTGCCTCCCCATGTTTCCATTCTGCCTAACACTTGTGCCAGGAGCTGGCGTTCAGTAGATGCTCTCCAAAACTTGTTGAGGGCTCTGATTTGTTTCTCTGTGACTCATCTTCCAGATTCTTCTTGTACCCGCTTTAGATGAGGAGTTCCCAGTTTGGTCAGGTCCTTTGTTTCTGTCTGCTATACCTCCTTTTTCCAAGCGGTTTTCAGTGAGGGTCTCCTTTTCTCAGAGAGAATCAGTCTTCATTAAGGGGTGGTTTTCAGTTAAAGAAGTACAGACAGGAGGAAGGAGCAAGATTAACCTGTAAGTGCTTTTTTTGGTTTGTTTTGGTTTTTTTTTTCATGAGTTAGGTCTACCTTTGCCAGTTCAGAAAATGTCCAGGTTGTTCAGAAAATGTCCAGGTCATTCAGAATGGCATTTACCTACTTGCTTTTCAACAGGACTTTGCTTTCTGCAGAATTACAGTGCTTTTGAAATACCCACTGTTTTTGTTGCAGTTGTTTAAAAAGTGATTGTGCTTAGTGAGGAATCAGCTTGCTTACAGATACATAATTTCATCTGAAACAAAAGAATGGCATGAATACAAGTTCCAGATAGAGCACATTGCTCCCAGCCTGCCTCTGTAACCATGTATCTCAGTTTCTCTGTACTTCCAGCAAGATGACAATGGCTACCTTGTAAAAGCTCTTTCAGATGCAAGGAAGGAGTATATACTTCAAGGTCTAGCCTTGTAACTTCTGTGGGGTAGCAATGCTCTTCTGAAGTGCCATTTAAAACAGATTGCATTTCACTATGTACAAAAATCCCCCATGTATATGCAGCTCTATAAGCAAAAAAAAAAAAAAAATGCTTTTGCCAGTACAGCCTATTTTATTCGGAAATGCTTGCAGAAAAAAAGATGCTTGTGCTAGTAAAACTTGTATTTGCTGGTTATTGAAGGAGAAGCATTTCTAGTGCAAACCAGGCCTCTTATATATGAAGCTTTATTCAGTTCAGCCATCAGTACAGTAAAGAAAATCCTTTCTCAGAGGGATTAGTAAGGTTACCTAATGGATATTATTAATGGTTTAAGAACATAAAAGGTTCTTTAGCAATATGTGAGGGGGCTAGATCCTTTGCTAGTGTAAATTGTTTATGTTCCCCTGGAGGGCATCATAGAAACACAGGGCAGTGAGGGACCTGCCTTGTGCAGTGGCTGTGCTCAGTTTCTGGAGCTTCCCACCAGTGCAGGAAGGTGCAGAGCTGCGCTGACTGGCCTCTCCAAGTGCGTAACTTCTGCATCTGCCGCCCCCTGAGAAAAATGTGCATAAGCAAATATCTGGGTTATTGAGGAAGAGTTGTAGCGGTGTGGTGCCTTGGAAACATGCTGATCTACATAGGCTAGGGCATCAGTTTATATGATTTCATTATACTAGTAGCTTTACTAAGCATCAGATTCCAGTTATGAGACTTGATATGTCTACTAAGGATACTCTCCAGCACCTTACCTTCTCACAGCAGGGCTCCCTGGCTAACCCTGTGCTTGCCCATTAAGCACAAATCCCAGCCATTTCCTTTCCCAGTTTTCCCCTGCAGTTAATGTATCGAAAAGCATGACCCTGAATCAGATGAATAGCAGCCGGTTTGAGAAGGTGTGTGTGAAAATGTATCCTCACACAGATGAGCTCAGAACAAATAGAGTAGAGGGGAGGAGGGAAGGAAAGCGATGTGGGGGGGGAGTAGAGCTACCCTTTCCCTTGGAGTTCAGCCACTACATGTAAGCAACAAGTTTATGCCCAAGGGAAAGAACTGAAAGCTGAGGCGATCTTAAAATTAACAGTGCTTTATGGCTCAATCAATAGGCCGTGCTCCCTGAGCAAGATTAGAAATCAAATGGAACATTTCTTCCTGTTAATTCTGCTCACTCTCCCTGTAGGCTCTTCTGCCTGAAAACATCTAAGTTTTGATAAGGTTCTTCTCTAGGAGGAAGCCAGAGAAAATCCATTGTGTGAGAGCTGCCTCCAGAATGCTGTGTTGGACACACTTTAAATAGCAATAGAGGTTATTAGTATATTAGTTCCTTAGTAATTGCTACAGAAGATAAGTCTTCCCAAAATTTGAATATGCAAAATGGCTTTGGCTAACCAAAAAAAGGGGGGGGGGGGGGGGGGGGAAGCCAAAATATGTCACTGTAGTGAGTAATAGGGATGATTAGAAATCACTGTATGAATGAAAGACCTCCACCTTGTTTTATAGTACCTTCCCAGATTTGTTATCCCACTGAAGCTGTGATATTTTCCCTCTTTAGCATTTCATTCTCACCCAGGCAATGAAATAGTTGTTTTCAAAGGGAGAGGGACTGTTTGCACCTATTTCTTATTTGACAGTGACCTCTATGAACTAGTCATCACTGCTCTGCCTGTTGTTTTCTTGTTAGCTCTTTGCTGTCAAATTAATTACTGTGAAGTACTAAGCTCGTTTCATTCACGTGCTCTTATTAGCTCACAGGATGTCAGTGATTGGATTTTTAGCATTATTTCTTTTTTTACATTCCAGGATTTCCATTCAAAACCTGTTACTGGCAGGGAGGAAGTAATGTATCTAATTCAGATCTCCCACCAGGGCAGCTCCAGTGGTACTGCAGATTTGCTTTACAATGCTGTATATGCAATTAGACTGTGTTTATATTAAACCCAACATGAACAGTCAGATTGGGATTGCAATGTGATTTTGAAGCACAGCACTGTCTTTCCTTTAGCAGCACAGAACAAGAAAGGAAATATTTATGATGAGAATAGCATTTGTCCCTTCCATTCTTAAACCACAGTAACAAGCTGATCCTCCAGCTGACCCTCTTAGGCTCCCTCAGTGTTTGTATTAGTGACAACTAACAGAGCTCACGTGTGTGCAGTCCAGGGATACAGGAGAAGTTTCATTCTTGAAACTGAAATGAGCAGAAGGGGCTTCTTTGCTGTTACGCTTGGAATTTGCGTGTCCTGCATCTGCCCCTTGAAAACCAGCGTTTAGCTCAATGAAAAAGGGGAAGGTCTGGAGATTTGCTTTCATTCTTGAAGTTATATTTTTGTTAAAAAAAGAAATATGAATGAGAACAGAAGACTCAGTCAACAGCCGATGGCTCCGTGGCCCAGGCCCGCTCCTGGCCGGTGGAACCTCTGCCTAAAGTGCTCCTTTGCCCAGGTTAGAGCTGCAGCGTGCACCTCCCTCGCCCAGCCCAGCCCCCGCCTCTGCGGGATCAGACGCTCCGACCAGGCCGGCAGCAACCTCCGGTTCCTCCGTGCTCCCGAGCGCGGACCGCGCCGTTAATCAGCCCGGGGTTCCAGCGCCTCCCGCCCTGCCCCGCTTCCCCGGTGACCCCGCCCGGCCCCGCCGCCGCTACCAGGCGCG
>JANRGW010038861.1:0-37444 GCA_024733675.1 Psilopsiagon aymara
TCAGTTTGGGTCAGGTGTCCTGTCTCTGCTTCCTCCTGGCTTCCCCTCCTCCCTGGCAGAGCATGAGACTCAGAAAGCCTTTGGTCAGAGTAAGCATTACTGAGCAGCAACTAAAAACATTGGTGTTATCAGCGCTGTTCCCAGCTGAAAAACTGCAGCACTGCATCAGCTAGTAAGTAGGAGAAAAATGGCTGCTACTGTTGAATCCAGGACAATACTGCAGCTCCAAGCAAAAATTCCTATCACTCGCATGAAAAATTTGAGGCAGAAAGTGAAAAACAAGTGGCAGTTGTGGCCACTAAGTACCTCGCAGATTGCTTCATATTTTTAAATAGGTTGGAAATATATCTTAATTTAAAAAAAAAAAGAGTGTACCAAGACACAGTTCTGAAACCAGTTATGACTGTGTGGCTTGTGCAGCTTCAAGAAGAAACTTGTAATGCTTAGCATTTCCTTTAAAGTCAGGGTGTGGGGAGGAAAAATGAAACCATTCACTGAAGTTTTAGAAACTTAACACCACAAATCCTGCCCTTCCCACCTAAACTCAGTTAGCTGGGGTCAGAGGTAGTGGTGAGCAAGGATGCCTTACTTTTAAGGTGTGTTTCTACAGATGTGTGTCCTTTTAATTGGCTGCTCTTTATTTGTGTAAAACAAGTACAAGCAGCAGGGTTTTTATCAGGCGTGTTACAAAGTGGTAGGTGACTGTGAGTATGGCTGTTGCTGTGAGCTGCTGTTGTTTTGCTGTGGCAGTGTGAGACTGCTCTGTCTTCTGGCTGGGACAAAAGCTGTTTTTCCTAGTGGGTCAGCAAAGGTCTTGCGATACCAGTAGCTTTCAGATCAATAGGCAGGTCCTGCTTCTTTATTTGAAGTGTTGAGTCAGGCTTAGAGCTCTTGAGTGGACTACTAAGAGGAATTCAAACTTGGAGCTCCAGATTTAGGCACAAGTTATGGACTGACAGTTGTAGTCAAGCTATAAATAAAGTCGTGGAAGTAGCAGTGTCCTCTTTTGTAAATTGAAATCTTTCTTCACTAGGCAGACTAGTTCTAGTGGGCTAGTAATCCAGTCCTTAGCAAAGTAAACACCAAGGGGCTAGAAATGCACACAAATGCACACACCCTTAAAGTCAAAAAGCACTTCTCTGTTCCGGGGGGGAGGGGGAATTTTTGTACCCACAGTGGCCTTCTGAATTAGATAAGTCTTTCTTTTGCTAGCCTTGTTTATTTGGTGTGTTAAACTCCAGTATGCCTGAGTGACCCAATATGCTTTCTTTTGATTCCTGTTCCCTAGAAATCATAGTTTAGCAACTCCTCATCTTGAGCTTTAAATTCCAAGACTATTAACTGAGAATGTGATGTTTCTTAAGAGCAAGATATAAGAATATTCAACAGATAAGCTCTTTCTAATTCAAATACTTTGGTGATCTCATGCACTTTTAAGTGTGTGTTCACTCCCTTTTTTGTACAGTGGAGTGAGCTTGTATGCGTGCAAACTCCTGAATTGTTTCTGCATTGTGTTGTTGCACCTACAGAAGGTAGCATGCATGTTCTAGTGGCCTTAAGTTACAGCTGCACAAAGAAATGGTGGTGAGCAGCCGCTGAGCCTCTTTATGTCTTTTGTGCCTCTTTTTTTTTTTTTTTTTATTTCAGAAGTCTTCAATAAATAAGTTACTGTGATAAATAAGTTAGTACTAAGGTACCATTGTAGAGATGCTCTGTGTTTCAGGAAGGCAGTGGGCTAAGACTCAGGAAGTACTGCCGCTGGCACAATGTGGACTAAGACCCCATCTGCTCTATATTTGTTTCCACTCCTATTCTTCATTTGACTCTTAGTTTAAACAGGCACAGACTGTCTATATGTATTTATCTTGTACTTCAGAACCAAGAAGGCCTCATTAAGCACATGATAAAAATGTTTTTAATTATACTTTCTGTTCTGCAGTAGCACGCTCATGAGACATGAGGATTGCATGTAAGACTGGTACTGTAAAGACATTAAGTTATTGTGGTGGTGGGTGCAGGGCAAGGGTATGATTGGTCTTGGCACAGGCATTCTGGGAAATGCTAAACTAGTGATACTAGTCTTTGATTTAGTCCTTCAGCTGAAAACAGTTGTACCACTCTGCAAGTGGAATAAACATAAGAACATGAGAAAGATCATGCTTGTTTTGTATAGGTCCCTGTTATAAAATTATTTCAATGAGAAAGAGACTGAGACAAGTGGCTCATCAGGACCAGGCAGACTGATGCTTTTTCTTTGGGTGGGAATTGTCTTGCTTGTTTCCAGAAGAACTAGACAAACAATGGTGCTCCAGAGCTGAAGTAGCTTCTGCAGAGATCAGTTTTAAAAGTGTTTCCAGGTTGGTGAGAGCTACCGTATCAGATGGCTAGTAGCGTGCTGTTGGGCACCTGACTGAGGTTATTATTAGCTGTGATTCTAGGATGCATTTCAGCCAATATACTGAATTATGTCTGAAGGTTAGTGGAGAACTGAGCATAAAGAGACATATTTATTATTCTGAGGCTCCACATGCATTTTAATACAGAGTGAAATGGTGACCTCAGACAGATGATCTCAAACAAAAGAGAATAAGGTTGTCTTTTAAACTACTTTATTGCCTGTAATTTCATGGAGGTAGAATATGGGAAAGGGCAGAATAGGCTGGCATGTGTCTGTGTAGTCTTGCCTTTGTTTTGCTTAATAAGCTAAAGGGGTGTGAATTCATTGTGCAGACAAATGGAGAAACTGAGCCAAGAAAAGAGGAGCAGTGTCCTAAAATACAGAGGCAAGCAGAGGTGGCCTGTAAAATTTTTACAGTATGGAATTGCTGTTTGGTTCCCACACAGCAGTATTTAGTTAACCTCTGGCATGTTGATTGAAAACAATTCTTGGGATGTCTGAATTGCCAAATACATCCACTGTGTCCTTTATATGGCTTAAAAAAGGGTAATGCGAGAGTGTGTGAGGCTTTTCTTAATGAAAGCCAAGGACTAATGTTAATTTGCTAGACTATTGCTGTGATTACCAGTGCTAAAGCCACAGGGCATTTCAGTCCTATACTACATATATATTTTTGGATATTAGAGTTAGGATGTAATTTGCTGTTCAGTCTCACCAGACAGCCACTTTCAATGCTGCTGCCTACATTTCAGGCAAATGTCCTATTCTTGTCAGCTGAAATTTTGCCAAGGAAGAAGCTAAGTTCAGTAGAGCTTTCCAATTTTGGGTAAGCTAGAAAACAGCCTGCATACCACTTGTAGCTGAAAACAGCTTTGAGATTTATTTTTGCTAAAGATGATAATAAATTAAAGTTAAAGATTGCCTTATTGCTTGTGTTTCTGCAATGAATTCGATGTCATTTAGTCCTTTTCATTAAAAAGTTTTTAAAGACAAGAAGATGAATTCCACAAATTTATGAGACTGCAAAACAGAACCCCGAATTGCTTGCCAATTCCCAAAGAACTAATTTCTGCTTTTTAGTGGCAGGTAGCAAATGAAGGTGATTTATGTTCGTAATTTGTTTGCATGTTCTGGCTGTGAAAGTGTTACTTAATCCAATGTGGTGCTTTTAACAGTGAGGTTATTGTCTCATGCTATATGGTAGCGCAGTGGGTTCAGGCCATAGTCTTGCTCTTACCCAACTGTTGACTCTGGATTAAGGTTTGGCGTCAAGGCTCATTCCCATCAGTTCCAGTGACATCTGTGACCCTACAATGTGGAGTGAGCAAAGGTCTCTCTGTGCCCATCACTCAGCTTGCCTCGGCTTTTCACTCCAACAGGTTTGCTTGTAGCTTTTGTTACGAAGGTCTGTAACAAGCTTTCACTTTCTTGGGCACTGCTTTTTCTTAAGGATTTACAAGGCCAGTAAGCAGTTCTTCCCCAGAGTGTTTTCATCTGAGGCTGGTATTTGAGATGTTTTTTAAAGCAGTGCTTATCTGTTGCTTTGAAGGAGTGATTATCAGTTTCAGAAATGTGTGTGAGATCTTGGGTAGAGTATCATCTCCAAATACACAGTTGTATTCTGAGAAATGTGGTTTGCATGGTAAGGGTCTGCTCAAGCTTGGGGTGACGTCTTGTACTTCTAGCAAATGTGAATGTTCTTAAGCCAAGAATGGGGCATGGAGGTTTTGGAGGCACCCACCCTTGTAAAGAATGATGGGATTTAGCTTTTGGAGCAGGCCTCTGGACCTGAGGAAGCAACACACATGAGGACAGGAGGAAGTTTCAGTGTACTGCTTTCTTTGCTGAAGACAAACCACAGGGAAGGGTGTATTCCTGCTTAACGTAGTGCATGGACATTACACCAGCATAAATTGGGGAAGGCACCTGATCATGAATGCACAGGAATTGAACTGCTAACTTGCTGATCCATGCATATGTCTCACATTTTTCAAATATATTGTTCTTTTAAAAGGAAGGATTATTTTTTTTTGAAAGCAAACTCTAAAGAGCAAATAAAGCAGCAAATTAATTTGTGTACGCTGTACTTTAAGCAGAACAACTTTTTATTTTTTATAGCTGTTTAGGTGGGTTGTTTGAATATAAGCTGTGCAAGAGCTGGTGCCTCTTCTGTTTCCCATTATGATTAAGAGATGGAGCTGAAGAGAGTTCAGTGTTTAAATTCTGTTGGGTCCTCATATGGCCAGTAAAAGTGCCTAAATAAAACTCTGCTCAGCAGGCTGAAATGGCCCCTGTGGAGTTGTCACTGTCTGTTCTGTTTCATAATTAGCATTATTAAGAGTCTCTAGATGTTTGGATTTTTTGTTTTTGTTTTTTTTTAGACTTAGAATGACATTGTTAGTGCCTGTTAGGTGACCAAGATAAGTGATAGGCATCTGCTCCTCTGGGGGTGACAGGAGAGAATTGTGGCTTTTGCACAAAGGAAAAATATATTAATTCCTTTTGAATATCATCTTGTCCTGTGAAAATTATTACTTAGTGGGTTATTAATGTTTTTAAACTGCAGTAGGTGGTGTTCTAGAAAAAGTCAACTTTATTCACCTGATATTAAAGAACCGATTCAGAAAACATTAAGCCGTTTGCTATAAGTCTGAGAACAAAAGAATGAAGATAAATTCCCTGTGGCACTTTAAAGAGTTGTTTTCTTTGTAAATGGTGATCCCATCTGTAATAGATCCAGGAAGGTATTTGTAAAGGAGTGCAGCATCAAATCTGTATTGCAGAAAGACCTGTTTGACACACAGTGTGTGTTAGAAGAAAAAGGGAGGGTAGTACTGAGGTTAATGCCTGGTTTATTTTGGAGCAGCTGTGTTGCAGTAAAGCTAAGTGGCTGGAGTCTCATGGGAGGCATAATGATTTACCACTTGAAACTGGATGGAGGTGAATTTCTTCTTAAGGTTTGATACTAAATGCAGAATTACTATGTATGAGAAAACACTCAGTTGCCAGGATACAGATTCCAAAGAAACAGAATCGGTCCTGAGAAGTAGTTACCTTAAAAATAAAGTATGCTTCACTGTTCTCTAAGAACAAACAGAAAGTCCCAGCAAAGCCCTTCTATTTGACTGGTTACTGTTTGAGTTACTAGGAGTCTCTCAAATCTGTGTAGTTACTTCAAAGCAGAGCTACAATTTAACTACAGTGAGTTGCCTTTTAAGATATTAAATATGCTAAGGTCACTTCAATTTCGATTTTTCAAATAGTGGGGAAAAAAAAACCCACCAACCAACCTACAAAACCAAAACACCCTGTGTGTTCTGTATGTTCCTGAATGCAAGAAAGCTGCATGTGAGTATTGAAGGCTTTGTCTTTACTTTCAGTGTTTGCAGCAAATGCTTATCCAAACAGCACGTGGGTGTATCTTTACAGTTTTACATGCAGGAGGAATGAGTCTGTAGTAAAGGACCACAAAAGCTGCCATTATTAGAAGCTTTGCTTACACTCCAGTGCTCTTTTCCAGTCATGCAGAATAAACTAAACCAGAGTGCTCTGCTTTAATTCTCAAACTTGGTTGAGCTGTCTCGCATTTCTTCCAGTATGCATTTCCTTTGTACCCAGCGCCAAAATCTTGATTGGAAAGACGATTTTTGATATCCCTTTTTCACTTAGCTGTTCCTCTTTATAAATTGCTGGGTTGAAATTTTGTGCAATTGAGGGGTTCAATTTTCATATAATTTGTTGTGGCTGGAAGACTTACCTCTTCAAGATGCAGCTGTAGTTTGGCCTCTTGCTTCTTAAAGCATCTTGGTTAATTTGCAGTTGCATTTTCTTTGTATGGCATAGGACCTGATCTTAAGTGGCACTGACTTAATATAACTTGACATGCTGGCCATCTTCCATGGTGGGGGTCTTTAAGTAGTTTTGCTTTGATACCCTTGGCTATTGTGAAACTGGAGCTGTCTGCCAGATCATGGTTTGTTTTGTCTCTTCTTGACAGCATATTGCAGCCTTTATCAGTGTCAAGGTATTTATCACACTTCATCAGTGCTACTTAGAGATTTTGCAGTGTTTATGGCAACTGTTTGAATATCTGCAGAAGGACCTAACCTGGCTTGCTTTTTTAGTCTTGAGCTTAGCAGGGCACCTAGTTTTGGAGGTTTAGTTTTGCAGGCTTTGAGCATTATGCCAGAGCTGGTGGTAAGAGAGATGCATTCAGATGAGAGCTGATTTCATGTGACAGAGTAAAAAGCAGGTGTGTTTATAGCAACCAGAGCTGCTGTGGTCCTCCATCATGCAGAATGTGCAGCAGGCCTATACTCTGTCACCCATTTATAAAGGATAGATCATTTGAAGTTTGTTTTCGTTTTGTTTGCAAACAAGTAGAAATACACTTACAACAAATGACAACCTCTTGAGACTCTAAAGGGATAATCTTAAGTATAAAATACATTAAACCCACCCTTCCTATAAACAAACCACCTTGATCTTACTGATGGTCGTGAAAATCCCTCCCATCATGTTGCATTACACTTAATTCCTCAGTCTTTTGTAAGTCAAGAAAATTAACAGTGAAGGGTAGTTTATTTTTTAGCTGGAGAAATGCTGCAAAATGGTGCTTAAGGCACAAACAAGTTCTTGGTATTTTCTTTCTGTAACAGGTAGAATACAGTTTCCGAACTGAAAACTTCAGAGTACGCTGGAGTCTTGTCTGCATCCACCAGACAAGATTTGTATTTAATATGCAAAGGAGGTGACAAGCAAATGCGTTCAGCACATTTGTTTTGAGTAAGCTTTTTTAATGCCAGTTTTTAATGTACCTCTGCAGCACCCCAAAACCAGAGGCTATAGCTTACTGGTTGTGAGAGTGATACTGTTGCACAGGTGAATCTGGGATTCTAAAGATGCCGTCTGAGCACTGTGCTAAAGGTTATCATTATTATAATAAAGTTTTCTTTAAGTATATATTGTTGCACTTCTCAGTTTGTCTCATTGTTTGTGTAACTGGTGGAGAAGTGCTGCCAGAAGAAAAATCTGCCTAAGGAGAGAAAAGGCTGCGAAATAGAAGTTTAGATTGGACGTAAGGAAGAAGTTCTTTACTGCAAGGGTGGTGAGGCACTGGAATGGGTTGCCCAGGGAAGTTGTGAATGCTCCATCTCTGGCAGTGTTCAAGGCCGGGTTGAACAGAGCCTTGGGTGGCATGGTTTAGTGTGAGGTGTCCCTGCCCATGACAGGGGGGTTAGAACTAGGTGATCTTAAAGTCCTTTCCAACCCTAACTATTCTATGATAGCACTTCTTATGTCTTTCATCCCCAGACAAGGTTGTATTAAATAAATACCAAACCGTCCCCCCTCCTGAAAGCTCAAACAAAACTCCTAACAACAAAACAAGCACCCCAAAATAAACCAAAAAACCCAACCCCTGTGTATCAAAAAATTGCATCAAAGGCTATTTTTGAACTGTAGGTTCATTGCGTGTGTTTGGAGGGGGTGGAGAGGTTGGTGTGGTGTTTTTTGGTGAAATACCGGTCAATGCCTCTGCTGGTATATGCTGTGACCATACAGTTGCCTCCCTGTGTCTTCTCTGTCTGCTTGTGCTAATGATAGGGAGTGGCTGACTACCATGGTACTCTTCTGCTGGGCTTTGTACACTGTTTCTTCACTGGAGTGAAAATGGTTCTGCCTAATAAGGTACCAACAAATATAGGACAAGTATGCAAGTCTGGAGATACTTGAAACTCCTTTCTTACCATGGTGATTTGTTACATTATCAAGTTAGTCTGAGAGTTACAATGAAGTACAGCTGTGTATAAAGGAGGATCTGAGACTGAAAAACTTTCCTTCCCTCACAAAAAAAACCAAACAACCAAAACCCCAAAAAGCAAGCAAAAAAACCCTCCAAATAAACAACAACAACAAAAAAGATTTAAGATGTTTCCAAGGTGTTTAATGCAACACTTTAATATTTCAACCATCATTTTGATTCTACAGTGTTGAAAATCCAGATAGCAATCAATAGGAGGGGATTTTAAACTTTTTCATGCAATATGATAATTTTGACTGCTGTCCTGTTCCATGTTCAGCTAGAAATATGATTTCATTTTTTTAAAACCCTCCTTCCCCCTTCCTACCTGCCCAGCCACCAGGTGAAATGTTTAACTTGGCACTTGTCAGGAAAGCAGAAGAGCTAGTTTTACAAAATGAGAAAAAGTTATGTCAGAGCACATCTGTGTGTCTTTTTGAAATAGGTTAAGAGTGTGAAATAAATTGAATGGAACAGTTGTCAGAGAAAAAGGTGTAATTCCCTGACTCCAGAATACCTGCGTTCTAGATGTTGATAGTTTTACTTGAGAGTAGGGTAAGGTCTGAGATAGGATCTTGTTTGCTGGGTTCATGGCAGTTATTGCACCACCAACTTTGACAGTTGTTGGACAGTACTTGGAATTTCCTAAAGCATGAATCCATATGTACTGAAATGTGCAGCTTCCCAAATTTCCAAAACTTTCAGTCCAAGCCTTCTATCAGGTTGGTGACGGGTTCTAAGGACTGGTTCTCTCCATCTGATGGAGATGTTGTGACTGATGAATGCGTAGTCAGTTATTTACATGTAGGGAATGTGATGTAAGGCAATAGAGAATCTACCTTCAGGAGTGGTGAGCCTCTCATCAGGTAAAGTAAACTCTGAAGGCATTCCCTTGTGAATGCTGGTACCCATACTGCCTCAAGAGATGGAGCTTGGAGGGGTGTTTGCTCTCTATTCTGGTGTCTTGCTGATATGCAATGCAAATGATGCTCCATTACATAGACTTTCCTCTTGCACTTAATGGCTAGAATTTCTACAGTTAATAGGGCCATCCACAGTGACAGAAGCTGGGTTTTTTTCACCTAGGTATTGCAGCTGGGAACTGCAGTCGCAGTCAGCTGCTTCAACATGGCAGCTCCTCCCCACATGAACAATAAAGCTTATTATGTTAGTGTATCTTAATATGTGCCATCGGTATGTAGCTAGTTAGCATAAGACATGTCATTTAGTTACTCTGTATATGCAAAGAAGTGTTCAAATGACACACTGGAATTACAGTGCAGTAGTTTTTGCTGGTTGCTCTGAAAAGTCTACTAGAAGGGTATTCTCAGCTCCTTCTGCTAGTCTTAAAGGTTCAGAAGGGATCTGACAGGTTTTGTATTGTGAGATAAATCTCAAGACTTCCGAGAGGTGATGTGTTCATGAAAAAGCGGGATTTGGCTCTTAATATCAACTGAGGTCTGCTCACTGCGCTTACTATTGTGAGAATGGGGAGAGAGGGAGAGTTTTGTGTCAGTTTAAGCACTCCCAGTTCATTTGATCATCACCTACCCTGCTCTGTGTATTACAGGCCCTTTTGAGTTGCACGTCTTTCACACTGCTGCTTTATCAAAAAGAAATTATGAATGGAGTGAATGGATTTCCTGGCACTTGGGAAGCCACTGAAGTTTGTGCTTAACAGAGCAACCAGACTGACTAATGTAATACAATATTAAATACACAGCAGCCTCAAATACTTTATGTTTACAGGGGCAAATCTTCTTTTGGTATTGTTTGTTTGTTTGTTTTAGCATATCATCTAAGCAGTGATTAACAGAGGAAAAATATGAAAAATAACATTTTTGAGAATGACTGTCCTTCGAAGGAACCAACTAGGAGAGGGTAGAGCTTAATAACTACCTCTCACCTTTTTTTAATGACAAGTCATTAATTTTCCTTTGATATTGAGAGCAAGTCTGTTCCAGTTCCCAAGTCATAATGCTGTATGCCCTTGAGGAGAAAAGTGGTTAAGAATTAGAAGGAGTATTATGCTTCATAAACATAAGCAACCTGCTGAAGTAATAACCTGCTGTGTGCCTCTGAGTATCTCTGTATGAATCAGGGCTTTAAAGTGATGATTGATATATGAGGTATATGTCATCTTTGAGACTAATGAGACAGCTGCACTTAAAAGAGGAGGAATACGTTTATTTCCATTCTCTGTAGCACTGACCATCATGCAGGAAGATTCAGACTTGAGTAACCACTTACACTGTTGCTACAATCCTTGAGATAATATGGCTCCTCTGCTGAGACAGAGTAGAGCACAGATTTAGCTGAGCATACTTTATTATGCTGTAGCTGTAACAGCTTAGTCTCATTTCCTGACTGTATTAACTGAGATTTCTTTTTCTGAGACTTATTCCATTGCAGAAACAGTCCATTTAAACCAGTTTTTCTTTCTAAATATCTTAACTGTTCTCTGTAGTTTCTGTAGCTTCCAGTTAGATAAGAAACCTGTTGAAGTGGTATTTTAATACCTTGTGGTATAACCTCCTGTAGTGAAGTAGTGTCTCATTCTTGGCCACTGGATTTTATGCAGACTGGTTTGGGAAGAGCTTGGGAACACAGTAATCAACTTTAAAGAACTGCTGTGATCTCTTTCATACTTGTCTCAACCCAGGAATTCAAACACCATCTTCTACATTAACCACTGGACTGCCTTCTTCTTCAGTTAATGGTATACATGAGAAGAACAGCACATTTGTTGAGGCAAATGCATTGAAAATACACATCAAAGTATATGTTCTAACATTTAATTACCAATTTACCTAGTGAAAATGTTAGTGTTAATTAAAGAATCTGTGAGTATTAAAAGTTCAGAATTTAAAGGTCATGTTTGGCTTCTAAATCTTAAAAATCCATAAGATGTCCAAAGGAAAATAAAGAGCTTACATGTCTAACCCATAATGAGGTGTGTTGTTACAAAGCAGTGGAAACCACTTTGTATGTTGTGCATTCATAAAGAGGTGCTCATTAAAAATGCATTTTTTTTGTCACCACCTGTTATTTAATATGATGGGCGCTTTACTGCGGTGTTGTATTTTTGTCATCTTTCTTTTCCAAAGTGTATTATTCATCACTTTGAACCATATGGGAAGAAATATATTCTGAATGTCTGATTTCTGTACTGGCCACTCCCTGAGGGAGGACTCTAAAGTCTATGTTTGTGACAGTGTGAAGCCTTTCATGTCATCTTTCCATGAATGTTTCTTACCTTCTGTGTACCAATTAGGAGATTCACAGCTGTGATGCTACAACAAGGGGGCTGCAGTTGTTCAGGCAGGAAAGGCCTCTTTGCTCAAATTCATAAATAAAGCCAACTCTTCTGGGAACAGGGAGAGCTTCCAGCATGTCCTCCACAAACACTGGTCGTTTTGGTTTTTCTCCCTATGGCTTGCATCTGACAGTAGGTGTGAGCTGAGGTGCCCGTGGAGTGAGATGTATGGTGACCTGGCTGCTGCCTGGTATGGTAGCCCTTGCTGGGGGATGTACCCAAGGGTGTCCCCTGCCAGAATTCTACAGAAACTTTTAAAAGTTCTATTCTTCTGGCACCCTCTCATAAAAGTCAGGATGGGGTCCCGGTGATGAGTTACTTTCATTCCCTTTCCTAAACTGTTCCAAATCCAATGTATGAGTGTAATTAGGAATAAAGACCCTGATTTAAATGTGCCACAGTGTTGTGTTTCAGCAGTCTTGCCTCTTTTTGGCTGTGTATCTCATCTGCTTTGGAAATATGATGTTTGCATTGTGCTGTCTCCCATTTCTCTTCCATGATTCTAGCATGTCCAGTAACAGTTGCGTGAGTTGTACACAATGAGTGAAGTATGTGTATAGTGTACTACAATTTTTTTTTCTCGTTATTGGGCGACAAGGGAATGAATAGATGGCAAAGTGACCTTTCGTTTCATTGTGGAGTGAAATCTTTTATTTAACATGTTCAATGGGCAGGTTTCATTCTCGTTCTTCTGCCCTATGTGTGTATCAGAAACCTGCCATACAACCTGGTGTAATCAGCAGTCTGCTCACAGGAGGCCCTCCATTTGAAATGGCAGTTTTTGCAGCTTGGAGCTGAGTGGTGTTGGCAGAGTTGTTTGAAGAAGTTTGCTTAGTTCTGCCCTCATTGTTCTGAGTCGATTTCAAAGGGGCTGTTGCTTCTGCTGTGTGAGAATGGCCTTCAGTCAAAATTCACAGGGAATCATATATCTGCTAATCTGAAACACAGCAAAAGTTTTATTTTCAGGTTTGGTTGTGCCTGTTACTGTATTGCTGCTTAGAAAGTGACCTCAGTGATTGCAGATTAGTTCAGGGGAAATTCTGTTTTTTACTACTGTACATTAATGTTCAGTAGCAAACTTTGGAGACCTAGCACATCTGCATATTTACACTGTCAATAAAAATTGCTTAGTTCAGAGATTCAAACTTAAATGCCCTGTATTTACTGTATGTCTTAATGTTGTGGAGATATGAACATTGGCTTATGCTGTGGTTTAGAGGAATGGTGAATTTGGGTAGTGCTACTGAGGTGCCAGAGCATCTGGACTTGCATTAAGGTACTGCATTATTAATACTGGATTTTCTCTGGTCATTTCCTCCAAACAGCATCTTTTTCTCCCTCTAAAATTAGTAGGAGCTGCATGTTTTCAGAGCACTGAGAAGTAAGACTATTCATTCGGATGCCCAGCTACAAAATGCAAACTATTACTGTAGGTTTAAAGAGCACAAATTTTTTTTACTGCAGTGTTTCTTCAGTGAGTGACCATGCTAATTCCCATAGAGCTCTAGTTTCTGATCAGCCATTCATCATTCAACCAATTCACGATGCTCTTTGCAAAAAAAACAGGTTTGGCAGAGTAACTCAATGCCTCCATCAGAGCATGTTTAAACAATGATGCAGAACCATTTTAATAAGTTACGTGAAACACTGCAGGTGAACCAAACAGGAGTCCTTACTCTAGCACTCATCAACATCTTGGAGTCTGCCGTGGACTAGCATTGCTCCTCTCTCTGTTCTGCAGCTGCACGTGCTTGCCAAGGTTTTGTGCTTCTCTCACGTGAAGGGTTTAAATGCTTTCCCTGCTGATAAATTGTGGCTTGTACTACCTTTCTCTGACCATAGTGCCCCTTAAAATTTCATCTGAGGCTGCTTTCAGGGGTCAGGCTTCTTCCAGACCACCAAGGAGGCTCGGCATACTTTGAAGGCTGCTAGGCTCAGCTCTGCTGCTAGGCTCAGATTTACTGCAAAGTAGTTGCAACAACAGCATAAACTTTTGTGTAGCCTGTATATTTAAAAATTCTAGTAACTTAATTCTGCAGAGTAACACAGCCCAAATGTGCTGGTCTGGAGGAGGTGTTGCTGCGCTCTGCAGCCTGAGGCTTGAATTGCTCTTGCCTGAAGCAGTCTTCCTGGGCGTTTACTTTCCACTCTGCTTTCAGCCAGCTGAAAGGCCAGGCTCGCAGAGTTGCACTGCTGCTGTTTTGTGATCTGGTTGATAGGGAACACACGTCACTTGATATGTCATATTAGGTTTCTCTCGATTATGTTTCTTAAATAGTAAACCTGAGCTCTGCTGATGTAGGTAAGGGATAGGATCCGCATGTGAGGCAGCTTGGAAATTGCCTAGCAACATACATGCCTGCCACCTTCATAGGCCATTAAAGGACACTGAATATTAAGAAGTATAATTGAAAAATAACAGTAGTATGAAAGGTTTTGGTAGCATATGCAGTTCTGCTTTTTCTGTCTGTAGCTGGAGCAGTTCCTTGTGTCTGGGGGCTTTTGCTGGTTTTGAAACTTTTGTGACCCCTTTTAAGGTTTTATTCGGTAAGTAAAAGGTCTTGAAAGTTGCTTTCTCTTTCTGTTTTAGGTGAAGCTGTTGTATGAGCACATGACTGATGAAATTTGCTTTCAGGAAAACGCTAAACATCATAGCTTAAGGGGAAATTGTGTTTTGTTGACATGGAAGATCTAGTGGTCAGAAGCCTTAAAACTGGGATAGGAGGAGTATTAGAAGTTAATCTTCCCTGAATGTTAATAACATAGTGACACAGTTCCTTCTGTTTCTGTCACAGATGGCATAAAGAAAGAATCTTTTAGGATGCAACTTCACCCTTCACGTTTTTTTTGTCTGTCATGGGTATTCCCAGGGTGTTGTAGGCATTAAGTATGCTGCGACTACTGGCAGCAACTGATGAAGAAAAGTATAAAATGGGGAGAGGAAGTCTTCTTTAAAAATGTACATCAATTATTTAACTATTTTTGCTACATCAGAAGCTCACCACTGCTGCTTAACTCTGCCTAAGCCGTCTGCTAGGCCTGTTGTGAAAGAGATCTCTTAAAATGAGGTCTGCGGTATGAGGCTGGTGGGGGAGCAAGAAGGTTAAAGCTCTGCTGGGTTAATTAATGTTAAGTTATGAGTTACTGCAAGATTCACAGTAGATTGCACAGATTGTGTAAAGCAGGGTTAATCAGTCCTTTCAGGTAGTACTGTTAAGAACAGAGCACTGTTAAGAACTGGCAAGTTTGAAAACTCTTCTTGAGAGAGTGTTTGCATGTGCAAGTATGCATATGTTTGTGAATGCATAGCCTGGATTACCATCGATAAGTAAATTTTGCCTAGCAGCTACTATATAGGGTCATCGGCTATTTCCTGATCAGTGTTTAGGTGAAACTGTGGCAGCTGTTGGAAGTAACTTTATGTATTTTTCTGCAGGCATAACTCTTTCTTCTTGAATGCAACAATAAGGTGCTTGTTATTCTGTGATATTAGGGAAGTGGTGGATTTCCCAACACTGAACACTCTTAAGATTTGGCTGGACAGGGTGCTGAACCATCTAGTCTTGGTCATGCTCTACCTAGAAATGTTGGACCAAGCCAATGTTGGTCTCTTCCAACCTGGTGTTCTATGAAGTGAACTTGTCTGATACAGGAATGGCACAGGATAGTACCCAGCTCCTGAGGCTGAGCATGTACTGGGGCTGCCCCAGGTGCCCTCTTGAACTCGCTTGTCTTCAGTGGCTGCTGACAGTGAAGCACCATCCCTTTTTCAAGGTAGGTCTGACTGTCAGTTTACCAAGGAACCTGGTCCTTTGCTAAGGTCTTCTTGGGATGGGACTGAATTGGAGGCTCTTCTGTCACCTCCTTGGTGAAAACAAGTTGGGAAAACCAGGGAGGCTGTTTCTGACAGCCTGACCTGGTAATTGCCTGTGGTTTATGCATGGCTCAGCTCTGACTAGGTGCAAATTACTGCAAATAAACTCTGTGAATAGCCAAGAGTCAAATGACTGCTTCTCCCTGTAGGTAATTATTCCTTCTTCCAAGGGGGACACAGTAACTGCAGATAGAAAGGTCGTTTGCCATTGAAAATGAATGAGCATAGAAAGTCCAGGAAGGGAGTGATGAGAAGCCCAGAGGCTATTTTGAGGGCATGGCCCCCATTTCCCTTTCCTGCCCCCTCCCGTTTTATTCAGTATTAGTTTTTACAGGGGCTAGTTTCTGTGGCACAGCGCTAACCATGATTGACACAGTAAATGCTGAGAGTGTTTTCTTTCACATGGGTGCTTGGGTTACTTTGGGAAAGTCACATGAAATTTCCTGCAGCATCTGCACCTGTGCAGTGCAAGAAGCACTGACAGCCTTCAAAATCCCTTGCGTGTTACCTGCCTGGGGCAGGTGACTGTAAAGAGAAGCACCACTGCACATTTCTCTGTGGAAAAAACATCTGGTCTGACTTGAAGCTTTTCCCTTTACCCACCTTAAGAAAAAATTTGCAGATTGTTGCTATAGGCTAGGGACTGCCTGGGTGTTTGTTGAACTTGCTAATACTGGGTAAATTGGATGATAATGATAATGCAGTGATATGTTGAGGTAATAATGTTGGATATAAATTCTACAATGATACATTTTCTAGGGGTATTTGGCAGGGGTGTGCCTGAACTGCAAGAACATTGCAGGTATTTGAGTTTTTAGTGCCCTGGTAACTGGTTGGTAGCACAAGTTTGCCGGCAAGAGAGCTCTCAGTGATGAGAAAGCCAGGTTGTTGCCACTAATTTAATCAGATGAGTAGTATGTATAGGCTGCTTAGGTTTGTTTTAACCTACAGACGTTATCAATAAAACTTTTTCCTCCCTGTACTTCACCAACCACCTCCTTTGTCCCATAGCATCTTCCAGTCTGGCCAGCCATCCTTGTGGCGTGGGATAACTTGTCACTCTCTGACTTCCTTCAGACCAGCTGAAAGCTTCCCTTTTCTGTAAATCCAACATGGATTTTTGCATGGCTGTCTGCAAATGCCTCAAGGACCACTGCTGCCCATGCTGCTGTCCTCTGTTGGAATTGGATAATAAACCATTGGCTTAGTGACTGCATGCTTCCTGAAACATTGATTTGTTGTTCAGTACTAGGTTGCCCAGAAGCTGCCCAAGCACAGGAAGATTTAAGCTTGTTGGAAACTCATTAAATAAGCTTTTTGGAAGTTAATCAGTTTAATTTAATTTGAATTTGATTTTCCCCCTCCCCTCTTCACAGGGAGTAAGATGAGCGCTAACAGACTAGTTGCTCAGTTCTCTCTCTGATATTCCTTATGCACTGTCGCAACGCTTTTCTTCACTGGGGGGAAAAGAATTGCTTTGGGATTACAGTTTTTCCCAAGTTACAGACCCAAAGTTTTTCATGTGTTTTAAATTAAGGAGTGTTAACCAATAACCTGTGTGTCTTATCCCATAAAATCCCCGTTGTTCATCACTGCCTGAATGATGTCCATCTATTTACTGTTCCTTGGTTTCTAGGTGTCGTTTTCTGCATTTCTCCAGTACCATCCATTCAAGTTTCTCAAAATGGTTTATCAATGTAATGTAAATTAAATCTTATTTATTTGGCGGAGTATTCTCCTGGGAAGACCAAGCACATTTGTGCTTGTTTCTAAGCACTTATCTGTGTTATATTTGAACAGCTCCAAGGATGTTTGGATGTATTGAAGGCAAGGCATGGCACCTTTCTGAGGAAAAAAATATTTTTTAGCTGGCTCCATGGAGTCAAGAGATCTACTGAGACAGTAGATAAAAACCATATATTATACATAATCCGTCTACAAATGCTTTAGTTGGGTTGGTGATGGTTTCTTGATGGCAAGCTGTATTTAATATTGTACTTTCTTTTTATTCCTGTGAACAAGGGCAACGGAGCAGAGTTTGGACCTTGGAGCTCTGCATGGCTAATGTATTTTTGGAAATGTCTTCCTTTTAAAACAAATGAGTGTGCTTGGTGCTGAGTTTCAGAGAATTCAGAAGTGGTTCAAGTCTGTTCTGATGGCTTCTGCTGTTTGTTTTTAATGTGTATTAAGCTAAATTATTATGGTCCTTAGAGAGTACTTGAATTAGCTTGAAGCGTATTCAACAGATGGATTGCATTTTAGCTGGCTGTACTTGTAATGTCAAGTGACAGGTCTTTAACACAACACATTTCATGTTCCCTGTTACTGCATAAACCACCCCAGGACAAATCTAAAGTGAAGTAAAAAAGAAGTTGAGAGTAATTTGTCTGGGTTCTGTTATAAACATGTGAAGTCACTTGCACATCATTTTAAGAGAGAAGTTGAGGATAAATCAATAGTTTTTTTATTTTCAGCAAAGAAGGTAAATTAGTCAAAGGTGCTGCTAGCAATAAAAGCAGGAGAACCCAGTGCTCCTCAGTTGTATTTTCTCATCTCTGGGTCAAATCAATATTGCCAGTAGGCACAACCATAGAGCTGTATTTGAACTAACATAAATGATTCATCTTGGGGTCAGTAAGACTAGGGTAGGAAATCTGCTGCTGCATAACCATTAAATATTTCATTTCAGATTTTAGAAATAAATGTATGTTTTTGTATTTAGTTTGATTTTAAAACTACTTGCTCTGCAACTGATGTATCTGGGGGTGGCAGCTTCTCCATTATTTATTCCACTGCGTTAGAAGTAAAACTGATTGTCAAAAAATACTTTTTGCATAGATAAAAAATAACTTCATTGAAATATATATAGAATTTTTGTTACATAATGCATAATGTAAAGAATGTGTACTGTAAACAATCTGAATTGATGTTAAGGCAGATCTATTAATCAGGACTTGCCTTGGTCATCTTGCCCTCTGTCTGGAGTGCTTTAGTTCTGTGCCGCCTGGAGCAGTTGATTTAACCAGTTCACAACGCAACGAGAATGTGCACAATGGATCACGTTATAACCACAGAATCTTCTTTTCATTTCCTTCCTTCACTGCTTGTTACTACATTTTCATCAACCTACATATATGACAAGCTCTTTGTTCCAGAGATGTCTCGCTATTCATTTGTACAGTTCCAGTGGATGAGGTTTTGCTCCTGGCGAGGACCTCTCTACTGCTCTAATGCAAATAGAAAAACCTGAGCCTTAATGATGAATTGGGTGGATGATTGTGCCTGGGTCCTTTCTAGTTTGGTTCGTTAGGTTTTTGGGTTTTTTGAGGTGGCAGAGAATTATACACATGCATATACACACGCACACGCATGCGCACTCACACACATAAATATATGATACCCTATTGTATGCCATCCAAATTGCATGTGTGGTTTGTTTTTTTTTTTAATTAAAACCTGATCTTGTATAATTCTATGTTGAGTGTACTTCTGTCACTTGGTAGGTTGTCTGCACCCTGTACAGACTGAGCTTGGCTAAGGTTAGGTATGATTCCTTCACATCGCTCCCACTGCAATTCCTGTCTATGACTGTCAGAACTGATTATTTTCAGCAGATGAGGCAACAGTTATTTTAGTGGCTTTTGGGTTTCCACTTGAAGGATCTTTAGAAGCATGCTTTAGAACTTGCTGGTTTTCAGGGGAAAAAATCCCTTTCAAGACAGCTAATCCTCTAGTCTGTCACATAAATATAATTGTTGCAGAGATGAGCAAAGTTCTCAGCCAAATTTTGTCATGTATATAATGTGTTGGCAGAGAAAGTGAGTACTGAGTCACACACGTAGAATCATCAGGCATGCTTTTATGGTAAGATGCACATGGAAAACATCCCCATAAAAGATCTGTTTCTTTCACTTCCTTGTCATTCCCCTGCAGCAACTTGTTTCATCTTGTCTAATCTTTTGTGGGACCCTATCATACAGTTTACAGAGCCTTGCTGTAAATTATTTCCCTGACACAATAACTCCTCAGGTAATTATAGCTGATATATATAACTTAGAAAAAAAATAAATAGGAAGACAAATATTTTTTTTCTTCCTTTAAAACACAACCTCCCTGTTTTAGGCTGCGGAATAACTTGGTTTTATTATTGTATTAAAACTGGAAATGTTGAAAAAACATATTGAAAAAACATCCCTTGTGTCTCAATTTGCTGTTTAAAAACATGTTTTAATGTTAACTTGTTCATTAGCCTGAGTGTTTAGTCTTCCTTAGAGTTCTGATTCCAGAGTGGGATTGGAGTACATCTTGCCTGGGAAATGCAGTTAGTTCCCAATCTGTCTTTGTGGTGGCGTTCAAAGGGACCTTAAGATGTGTAGGGGCAAAGCTGCTACCCCATCCCGCTTCTTGGAGGGTGTGAGCTGGTGGCCACTTACTCCTGCTGAGACCTTATCTAATCATGTAGTAGCTCCTTCACCAAATGTTTCCCAGGATGTTTGTGAGATCAGATCCATGTTGAGGTTTATCAGGGAAAGATGTTGGCTGTGCTACACAGATAGGACTCTGCTGAACTTTCCTGCTCTGTTGGCCTGAGTTGCAGCTGAAATGTAAGCCAGATTCCGAAAGTAGGTAGTGTTTGCTTTTGCTGATATAAATAAAGCTGGTGATGGTTTTTCCTCATGGGCATTTTAAGTAGGAAAGCACCATTTGGCTTCCAGTCAGCTGGACAATTAGCATTTTATAGCCAAGCAATATACTTAAGTGGAATCGCTTGGCTTGAGCATTGAATTACAATGGCTGATAGACTGCTGCCTTTCTTACATAATTTATTTAGTAATTTCTTCTTGTTTAGGATTCAGGCAGAGGTTAATTTAATTCTGCATGAGAAGCAAGTAGTTACCCTGCATTAATAATGTGCTGTTCTGCAGTGCAGGGGAAAGTTTTTGTGTAGAGCTTGTATTTGCATGGTCTCAGCAATGGAAAGGACAACTTTACCTACTCCTTTTTTGGTGATGCATTCTTTGCAAGTTGCATGCTTACACTGGTATTTAAAAGTGCAGCCAAGAAAATACCTTAAGACTATTTTATTCCATGCTGTCACATGTGTATTTTTAAGAATCAAATGTGTACTGATGTGTAGTATGAACAAGAAGACTTTGTTCTACGAAATTACAGGGGGCGCACTTACCCTGTTACAGGTAAGCCACATGTTAATATGTGACCATGGTGACTTGGGTGGCAGAGCTGCCGCTGCATCTCTTCTGCTTATCTGAGGCAGAGAGCAAACATCCGGTGTGCGATCTTGGAAGGATAAAGTAGGTAAAATGTGCCTCAGCACTTCAGAAACTAATTAGAAACTTTTAGATAGAGCAAATGAATATGTTTGATTAGGCTCTTAATAAGCCTAAGTGCTTAACTAGGTGCTTAGATTTTTTTCTGACTCTCCTATGTGTCTTGATTTTTTCCTGGTCCTTGGCTGCTAGAGTCAATGTGGAGGGTTTTTCACTTTTTTAAGCTCCTTTTGTAGCAAAGTGATTGCAGAGAGCTTGCAATTGTGAAGCAAGTGTGCTGCAAGGGCTTAGATGCCAGAAGGCTGCTAATGAGAACACAGCATTTATTTATGTTTAACCTCATGATTTCTATGGAACTTAATAATGTGTTTGAATCCCTGTGTAGCAATCCTGGAGTGCCTAGCAAAAGGTACCTCTAGCTTAGGCAGTATCTTTGTTTCTCAGATCTGCCGGTTGTCTTGGCCTGCTTCATGCTCTGCATCTGTGGGCCAGCACAGCAGAGGGGGAGCAATCCAGGACTGAGCACCCAGTTTGACCTTCACTTCAAAATCCTTACCTATTCACATAGGTTCATGTAGCTCTGCATTTAAGCCTTTGTGGGGTTTATCTACTGAGTTTGGGAGTCTGGCTCAAGTAGCGCACAACTTGGCTGCTGATCTTTATATTCTGTGATAGTGGTGCTGACTTAACTAGAAGCATCCATTCTCGCAACCATCACTGCTGTCAAAAGAGCAGAGATTTTGGACAGAGCCCTTCAAGCTTAAAATTGCCTGACCTTCAGCAGAGGAGCGTTTCAGGCACCTACAGGCACTGTGCTGAGGCTAGATGGGGATTTGTTTTGAATTAGATTCCTTATATAACACTTCTGATACCAACTTTATTTTTTAGTGGAAATCTCATTAGCAACAATTAAAACAACAATTTGCTCTGAGGGACGTGATTGCTGACTTGCAGCAGCTGGCCTCTGAGTTGGTTAATGATCTAGGTGTAAAGCTGGCAGCTCAGACCCTAATTGTTCCAATAACCAAGGAAATTGTTGCCATGTGTTATTGCTGTAACCTTTACTGTTTTTACCAAGCTTTAGTTGTGCTGTAAAAATGATTAAAAGGTTTCTTACAAGAAGAATTGGATTTTTTTTTTCTATAGTCCAGACAAACATGATACTCTAGAGTTTTTGTGGGCTATTTAAAGTGTTTGAAAACCTTGCTTTGCTCTCGAGTAGTTTCTGCCTGAAACTACTGCAGTGGCTGCCCTGAGTCATGCCAGTCATTTGAGGCAGGGTGACACATATGAGCCATATCTGTCTCTGCTGTGGTTTCTTACAGTTATGTTTAATTTCAAGTAAAATGGCATCCTTTTATATAATACAATAACTTGCCGTCCTTATGGAGAAATGTGTTTATCTTCCATTTGTTTTGCCGGCTAGACCCATATCCAGATTAATCCCATGTCCAGCATAGCTCTACCCAGGGAGATCGTCGGGTCCTTGGAGCCCTTTCGTTCTCTGTGCTGGTCTACAGGTTGTAACAGCACAGCTCCCTGCCTGAAGCCCAAGTTTGACTTCTTTGGGTCTTCAGGGTAGGGTGGTAAGAGGTGATGGCAGGGGGAACAGAGAAGCCAGACTGAGGCACTGCATTTTACTTGTCAACCTGTGTTGTTGCTGCTTCAGATAAGGAAAGCAAGAAAAGATTGGTAAATGATAGAAGTTGAATTCATGATTTGCTGTTGGTGTGAGAGACTTTGGTTGTATTTCCAGATGTGGGAAAGCAGTGGACCAGAGACATGGTCACTTTATCCTAGCTACTATGTCAGCTGAGTCTAACTTTCTGTGTTTTTAGCCCAGACAAAATCTGAGCTAAACTCATCCTTGTAAACAGCTTTTAGTTTTTTTAGTTATTTCTCACACTCGTGAGTGGGTAGTTCATTTACATTCTGTTAACAGAGGGTGGTTTATTAAACCAAAGTAACTTTCTGTGACTCGCTTTCCTTATCTTGAAAAAGGAGGGCAATGACATTGACCTTCCTTTATAAAGTGTTGAGATCTACTGGTGAGCTGCAGTGTGTAACAGCTGGGTACTGCCACCACAAACACTAATCTGAAGGTGAAGGCTTTATAACAATAAGGACAGTTATCTATTTAAATAACTTACTTTAAAAATAAGCAGGTCAGAGTAACATCTGAATAATTTGAGTCTTTCAGTCTGAATTAAGAAATCACTCTTTGCAGGCTTGAGGCCGTTTCTGCCAGTATTTGGTGACTGTCGATTTCTCACCAGAAAATACTAGGTTCAAACAGTTAAAAGGGCGTTCAGTCATGGTTATGTTGGATGTCATACTCATAATTTTACAGAAGGAGCTCGTGGGAATGTTACCAGCATGAAGGTTAGCTGTGATGCCTTTTGTGACTGCCAGTTAAATAGCTGGTGATCTGATGATTACACAAAAACAACGCAAATTCCTTATGCATTCCTGCCTCAGTGCCGCTCCACACACTGAGTGACAAGAAGCACAATTCTTTCTCTTTTTTGCCATGGAAATTGCTGGTTAAGGCTCAGTACTTCAGTATATGCAAATTCTGATTTTTCTCCTTAAAGCCTCAGTGCCATGCTGTATTGTCATTATAGATGCTGCAGTCCAACCATGTGCTGTTAACTTCAATGGGTTTTGCACCTGTTTTGGTAACAGATGCAAAGAACTTTGTTTGACATGACTCAAATGCACAAACTATAAAATGCTTTAGGCTAATTAATTTATCAGTGAATGCTTGGTCTGCATTAGTCAAACTTCACATTGATTAAATGTTTATAGAGACTTTTTTCTTAAGAGTGTCAAAAAACACTGTCATCTGTAACACTGAGATATTTCTGCTTTATCCAGAAGAAAAACTGTTGGGGAGTATGTTTTGAGAGCAGATCGGAGAGAGAGGGAAAAAAAAGTAAAGTGTTTGTCTAAAACTTTTTGTTTCTTTTTGAATATCCATTCTGATTGCTTATCGAATGCTGCAGGCTCACTGAAGTATTTCCTTTTTCAATCAGGCTTAATTTTCCTCCTGTAGTAACTGTGAAAGCAGGGGAATAACAATGGGGTAACTTAGAGGGGAAGTGGTTGGGTGAATGAGTGATTGTTTTAGGAAATGTGTTACTGTGCTCAGCTGCAGTACTTTCCCCTGGCTCTGAATGCTTTGCAAGTATCCATGCATGTGCCCTCCCAGTGGCCTAGAGGTGGGCTGGGAAATGGAGACAAGCAGAGAAAAGGCACATGCCAGACATTTGGTGGAGCTCTGTGTGTGAATCTTTTGTTTCCTGAATCCCAGCACACTGTTTCAATCACACACCATTTTCCTCACAGGCTTTTTATGTGAAATAAATACTTGCCTGCAAAATGTTTTATTCATATCATCTCAAGAGAGTGCTGGTAACTGTAATTTGAAGGTAACAACTGTACCATTGTGCTCTGTGTGTTACTGGGGTTCATGCTGATCAAATTATTATGCAGAGTCCCCTCTGCAATGTATTTATTTGTCTATGTTTAAGCATTTTGCCTGCCCTGGGGCTTGTCGCCTCTCTTATCCCTTAAGCCTGTTCTGTCACTTCAGAATAGCTTCAGGCAGCTGATATGTGAAGGTTGAACCTGACCACGCAGTGCACCTCCCTTTCAAACAAAGTTTCACAACCAAGCACTTTGTGGTTTAAGCCCAACGGATAACTCAGAACCATGCAGCTGCTCACTCACTCCTCCCCTTCTTCCTCCCCCTGCTTCTGGAGAGATGGGGAGGAGAATCGAAAGAATGTAACTCCCACAGGTTGAGATAAGAACAGTCCAGTAACTAAGGTATAGCACAAACCACTGCTGCTGCCACCAATAATAATGATAAGGGAAATAACAGGGGAAGAGAATGCAACTGCTCACCCACCCACTGACCAATACCCAGCCTGACCCAAGCAGTGATCTGACCCTTCTGGGTGACTGCCCCCTGTTTATGTAGTGGGCATGATGTGCTGTGGTATGTGTATCTCCCCCAAAATATAATGACCTTTGAACAAGGTTCATGACTTATTTAAATCTGGTTTAGTCCCCGTTTATAAACAATGGGAACAAGAACTAAACTAGAACTAAATCCAGTTTCTCTGAGCAGTGCCAGATGCCTATTCAGTAGCTTTCCCCAACACCAACTTCCCTAGCCCATCATTAAAATCTCAGACCCATTAAATAATTTGACCTATTATTTGAGTTACTCAAACTTCACAAAATGGCTTAGTTACCTTTGAACCAGCTGCATTTATACACCCTGAAACATGACAGCAGCTGTTTGTTGAGCATCAATTGAATACAGGTCATGCCTGGGGTAAAGGCATGACTGATTGGTGTGCCTGGCATGGCCATGCATTAGTTCTGATTAGTGCCATGGGGCCCTTTAAGTCCTATATTAGCCATTGATTAAAAGAGGTGATTAGTATATGTTAGCTGTGCAACCTGATGCGATCTTCAAGTAGTGATTTCTCCCTCAAGTGACCTCTGACCTGCCCGTATGTTAAAAGCTTTGTAAACGATGGAGCTCTTTATTCCTTGTGGTGTGATTGATTGGGATTCCTTCACACTGAACTTTGCCTGTTCTCTTTTGTTTAGGAGGTCCTCCAGCAGCTGATTGTAATGAATTTACCAAATGTTTTAACGATTGGCAAAGATCCTCTGTCTGGTGAGTAGTTGTTTGGGTTCTTAACCCTCTGCTCCTGAAATGCTGAGTAAAATATCTCTTTGTTTTGTTACCTTAAATTAGAATAGAATGATATTAATGTTTAGTTTGGAAAAGACCTTTAAAACCATCAAGTGCAACCATTAACCTAGTGCTGCCAAGTCTGCCTCTAAACCGTGTCCCAGAGCACCACATCTACACATTTTTTAAATACCTCCAGGGATGTTGACTTCACCACTTCCCTGGGCAGCCTGTTCCAATGCCTGACTACCCTTTTGGTGAAGAATTTTTTCCTAATAACTAGTCTAAATCTCTCCTGGTGCTATTTGAGGCCATTTCCTCTTGTCCTATCACTTATTACTTGGGATCAGAGACCAACACCTTGTTACAGCCTCCTCTCAGGTAGTTGTAGAGAGTGATAAGGCCTCCCCTGAGCCTCCTTTACTCCAGATTAAACACCCCCAGTTCACTTAGCCATTTCTCATAGAACTTGTGCTCCAGACCTTTCACCAGCTTCATTGACATTTTCTGGATGTGCTCTAGCACCTCAATATCCCTCTTGCAGTGAGGGGCTCAGACCCAAACACAGTACTCGTGGTGCAACCTCGACAGTGCTGAGTACAGGGTAACAATCGCTTCCCTGGCCCTGCTGACCGCACTTTCTGATACAGGCCAGGATGCTGTTTCCCTTCTTGGCTCCCTGGGCGCACGGTGTTTCACATTCAGCAGGTGTCATTCAGCATCCCTAGGTCTTTCTCCACCAAGCAGTTTTCCAGCCACTCTTCCCCAGGCCTCTAGCATTGCATGGGGTTGTAATGACCCAAGTGCGGAACCTGGCACACTACCTTGTTGAATCTCATACAGTTGGCGTCAGCCCATTGATCCAACCTGTCCTGATCTCTCTGTGAAGCCTTCCTCAGGCAGGTCAGCACTCCCACCAATTTGGTGGTGTTTGCAGACTGACTGAGGGTGCACTCGATCCCCTTGTCCAGATCATTAATAAAGATATTGAACATTACTGGCCCCAGTACCGAGCCCAGGGGAACACCACTTGTGACCAACCACCAACTGGATTCATCTCCATTCACCACCACTCCTTGGGCCTGGCCATCCAAGCAGTTGTTTACCCAGTGAATGGTATACCGGTCCAATCCATGAGCAGCCAGTTTCTTCAGGAGAATGCTCATGACATCTTTGTAAAGTCCTCTGGAGTCGCTTGCCCCTTCTTCCAACGATGGTAAATTCTCCTTTTTTTTTTTTCATCTGAGTTCCAGCCAAAGCTCTCTGCTCAGCCAGGCCAGGGGTCTTCCCTGATGGCTTGTCTTTCTGCACGTGGGGGTGGACTGGTACTGCACGTTTAAGTTTTCCTTCTTGAAGAATGTCTAGGCTTCCTGGACTCCTTCAGAACTGCCATCCAAGGAACTCTGTCAGCCAGCCTCCTAAACAGGCCAAATTGCAACATGCTTTTAAAAAAGCTACATATTTGCAGCCAAACTACAAATATTTGAATACTTCTGAGTCTCAGTTTAATATATGTAACATACACCGCTTATATTTACGTACCTGTACATAGAAATGTAGTATCCGATATATGTGTTTGCATGTCAAACGTGATAGTGAGTTGATTCTTGACTTTCAAGTTGTTGCTGCTCTGACTTTAGCATGTCTCTTCACTTTTTGCTGCAAGTGACCAAGGATACAGTCTGCAGTAGGAGAATTGTTTGTCCTCCAGGTTTTCTGTCCTCTGTGCCTGTATAATCAGTTCAGTTGCAGCAATATGTACACATCAGAAGAGTCTTGCAGAATTGCTCTGAAGTGTGAAGGAACTGTTGCAGATGAAGTGGGGGAAGTGAAACACGTGGGATGGAGAGAAAAAATGCATATATGATACACTGGAAGAAGTGAAGAGAATGGACAAGGAGAAAAACGTGTCTGGCCATGTTGTTTAGGCAAGGACATCTGCCATATGAGATGTCACATGAAAAGTGACCTGGAAGCCACTGAGCTCCTATCCAGAGTCCAGTGGTTTTGGTGAGGTAAAGTGAAACCTGAAAGTCTGAAAATGAAGTAGACTGCTCCGTAGAAACACACTTCTGAAATGAAAGGTTTTATTGCTGTGGCTTTTATTTTACTTCAGTGGGGTTTTTTTAATGCCTATTCTGTCTCTGCCTTAGCCCTTTGCTATATTTATTTTTACCAAAAAAGGAAAAGTGGATGAACCTTGTCAGCAGTGATGGGGAATGACACAGTAATCAGCATCTCTAGAGCAAACAAATGGCAGAAACCTTGACAGGAGATTTTTATCTTGCTGCTCTTAGCAGCAGTAGTATTAACTCGGAGATGTTGGATCACTGATACTCAGAGTTTTGGCACTTTTGCGATAAAATCAAGCTGTGAGTAAGGCACCTACGTGTTCAGCAAGCAGATTTAAGTCTGCAGTGCTGGTCTTGATTCTCCTATACAGGCTACTGTCATGGGTAAAAAAGGAAATAGAAATGCAAGAGCTGTTGCTTTTCACAGTCATACAGGCACTGGGCAGAGCCTAGGCTGCTAGCCTAGCTGTTGAATAGCTGCTAGCTATTGAATAGAGATGTTTGGGCCAACAAGGCAGTATCTCTGCTGGCTAAGTATCAATGGAAAATGCTGGCTGGTCTCGTCTTGGCCATTCCTGAGCGACATTTGGCAGGAGATTCATAATGGAATAACCACAGTGTTGGTTCCCAGGGAAGCTACACACTTGAAAGCTGTCCTGTATTTGGCTATAATTTCCCATTATTGGCTTGCTGGATTTTGTCAGCACTGTAGATCTTTATTTCTTTGAAGACGTGTCTTGTAGGAAGGATATTGGTCATCTGTGTGTTCCTGTCTACCAGCTCCTTTAATCACAACCAGAAAATTTTGCACAACCAGTCCCAGCTTAGAGACTACAGAAGAGGGTGATGAACAAAGAAAGGCTTGGTGTATTTTCTCCAAAGAATGTATTCAAGGAGTAAATTGTTTGAGGGACAGGATTTCAAGAGAAGCTCAGCTTAGTCTTAGCTTCAGGCAGATGATCACTGGTAAGATATTCTGAAAACTGGTTAGAAAAGTGGAGAACTAGAACTTCTTTCAGGAGGAGGAACCTGGCTGAGGATTGACAGGAAGCTTGGAAAGGGAACAGGGAGGAGAAAGCTGAGGAGTTAGTAAAACCAATATAAAAAGCTGAATGAAGTAGGCTGTGATGAGCAATGTGGGTGACCAATGACTGGGTGACTATCAGGTTGATGTACTTGTTACTGAATATGGCAGAGAAAAGTGAGAGGAAGGGAAAAACAAGTGAAACAGGTCTCTCTAGTCAGTGAGAGACCTAAAGGAGGGCTGCAGGTTGAATAGAGATGTGAGGACAAAGCAGTCATCAGCATGGAAAGTGTTGCTTCTGGCATGAATACAGAGAAGCCATTGGGAAAGGTGATGGGAAATGGAGGAGGCAGGGGGTGACAGCAGTGGGGTGAGAAGAGGTAATGGAGACCGTTATTTGTGAAAAGCGTTGAAAAGCAGCAGGAGTGGTAGAGGAGAAACCACTTTATCTGTGTCAGTGATCCAAACGGACTGAGAGGGAAGAGTCCTGGAGGGGGCATCTGTAGAGAGAGTGCTGGGCAATGTGGGGAGCACGAGGAGCTGGGGACCGAGGCACAGGTGCTCTGTGGGTCTGAGGTGGGTGAGAGGCAGTAGTAAAATCCCAGTTTTGCCTTCCCTGACACATAAGTTGTCCCTTTTGAGCAAAGGAAGAAAAGTTGATCTCACCGTCACATTCCTGGAACAAATACAATGTTGCTCTGTACTGTTTGTGCTGTGAAGGCTCTTAATGACTGTATCAACTCCATAGGTCCAAGAGCATCAGCTCTTAGATCCTTGGATATGATTCACAGTGTAACAACTTCAGTGACTTGCTCCTTTTAACAAGCCCACATGATGTGTTGCTGTGCATGTTTTTGAGCTATGTTCACCAGTGCTATCTGCAGATTTTACTCTTTCCTTCTAAAACACAGCCAAAAGTTGTGTTATGTGCGTTAAATTATAACCAGAACAGCTCTGGAGCTGAGAATGCTGTCATTGCTATTTAGGTCCCATTTGGCACTCAGCAGTTGGGACTGTTAAGGGCTTCTGCATTTCTGCTTTGATCATGGGACTACTGGCAAAACAGTGGCCATCACTACAGATGCATTAGCAATTTGGTTTTTGTATAGGAGAAAGAGCATGTCTGCTGGGTTTAGGAGCTTTACTTACTTTCATGTCTAATAAATCATTTTGTTCCAGGTCATGGCAATTTTGCCTACTTTAGTTCTGTGGCCATAGGCATAAGAGTTGCAAAAATATTTGTAAGAATATAAAGGCTTTGACTGTTTTCTAGAATATAGAGAGCTGAAAAGAAACTTGAAAGTTTAATTACAGGGTTTAGAAAGTATTCCCAGGAATCTGACTTTCAGAAAGATGCAGTTATGTTACGGGATTTACTCCCTTCGCTGTATAGTAGAGAGCTACTACCATTAAATTTCTTCTGCTTTTGTGTTCCTCCATGTTCTTTCTTTCTGAACAGCTTTTTCAATTAATTACTGCACCACAAATCCCCCAGTGATCAATATGAGAATCATATTAATACAGTTTATCATCTGTGCACATCACTGTAATCAATTTCTATAATTATCTCTGGTTTTTGCATGCCTTATGCACAAGGTATATCAGTATAGAGTACTAGTCCTGAACCTCTGTTTAAAGTCGTTGATGAATTTCTTTGTTTCTAGACATGCTTAGTTTAACACAGCTAGTGAGTGTACTTGGAAAGTGATGGCAATTAATCCTTTGAAAAAGTCATAATTAATTGGGGTGTGGGTGGGATTTTAACTTTTTTTCAGACCAAGAATAGAAATGAGGTTTTATTTGCCTAAAGTAGGCTCATTTCTGTCTCTTCAGGAAACACTGTTATTTAGATCTTCTTTTCAAATTGCACATTAAGTTTGTGAATGAGAGAGCCCGAAGTCCCTGCTAAAAAGTGTCTATAGAAACTGTCTTCATTAAAATCATAAAAGATGTCTACTCTCACTGGGGTTTTTTTTTTCATGTCTGGTTTCCTTCTTCTTCCTCATTTTGTTTCACAATTTTCCAGAGGCATAAAAGTTCATAAAAGATGAAGTTAATAACAAAACAAGCTCAATGGTGTAAATCTAGCAATCAAGCTTTTGTCACTCAGCATATTGCTACAGTTGGGAAAAATGGCACTTGTGTGTTTTACCCCTTCCTGCCTTCTCTGCGCGTTCACCACCACTGTATATGTAGCACTACGTGCACTGGTGTTCCTTCTCCTCCATTACTCCACTCTCCTCCACTGGAGGAGCGTCAAAGTTGAAATGTGCAGAAAGGAGGCATAAGCTCAAGATTTTGGATGCTTGGGTGCTCTTGTTCCTGGTTTCTCTGACATGTTTCCTAGCACACTCTCCTTTTCTTTTTTTTTTTTAATTGTATTCCCTCTGTCCATTGGTCCTTCTTGTTTTGTTGCTGTGTCTCCTAATCCCAATGCCTGCCTTCTCCCTGGGTCCTGCCATCTGTTTCCCACCTTCCATACCCTGTGAGAGCAGAGTGGTCTCCTGGCTTTGATACAGGGAGGTTCCCAGGATGTACAGGTGGTGCTCGCGCTTTCCCTCCCTTTGTTTTCCAGAAAAGCCACTGGCCCCCCCTCAGGGCTGGGAACAGATGGTCTTTCTGGAAATCCCCCAGGTGGATGGCTCTCTTGCAGGCAGAAATAGGTGTAAAAGAAAGAGGTTTGGGGGTGTTCTTGGTGTTTTGGGTATGGTGGCTTTTTGGATTTTGTTGGAATTTTTTTTTGGGGAGGGGGGTGTTGTTGGGTATTTTTGTTGTGGTTTTGGTTTTTCTTTTTCTTAGCACCTTTCTGTTTACGTGCTAGCTTTAATCCTGTCTGTTCATTTCAGCTTGTAGGTACCTGTCTGCCAGGCACTGCCTCAGACCTATACATTTGCATCCTGGGTTGTAGGAGGGCACTGTCTTGGTAAGGTCAGCTAATAAGCTTGGGTAGACCCAGCAAACTTTCTTCGCAGCCATCTAGGAAGGACTTGTGTCATCCCAATGAGCCGGCACAGGGAAGCCTGCACATTCCTGCTTACGCAGTGACACAAGGAACTGTACAAACTTATTGAGTTAGCACAAATCAAGCCTTCTGAAAAACATCGCAGGATCATTCACTGTTCAGGAGGCATGCCTGAATTAGGAATAAAGATCACTTCTTTTTGTTCAACATGATTTACAGGATAAATATACTGTCCTGAGTGTGGAAACTAGCTGCTGTGCCATGTAATCCTTGATGTGCCTCTGATACACTTACTAATCTTAGGCACTCCACTCTCAGCTCTCTTGTGTGTGAGATGAAAGGAGAGAAGGGTAATTAATCCCTTCCTGGCTCATTCTGAGGTTTAATTGAAAACTTTCTTTAAAGCACTTCAGCTTGGTAAAGATGTTTTTTTTCACACATACCCTATTTCTTCTAAATATCTCTTGTAAATAATGTTATCCTACATGGTTTTAAAATGTTACTCAGACCTTACTTGAGTATGAGTTATCTTGGGGTGCCTTAATGCCAACAAACTGTCTCCACCTCATGAGAAACAACTTCTGAATGAGAGCCCAAGGAATTTAACTCTTAAAACAACCTCACGTGATCTTCTCAAACATTTGGGTGGCTGGCAGAGTAGATATGCTAGGTAGACCTTTTAACCTTCTTTCTAGTGGGCAGTACAATCTCACTTTCATTACATGTCCATAGCATGTTAGGAAGCAGAAAATAACTTTTTAAAAAAGAAGTCTTGGAAAACTCCTGGCAGCTAAGTTTTCTGTGAAAGCTGCTAGTGAGGAGAGCAGACTGCCAAATGCTGTTTAAAACAGGAGCAAACTCTCATGGGTACCTTGAGTCTTTTAATTTCTCAGTCCTTTCTATAAACTCTGGCTTGGCCTTCCCTGTCAAAGGGGCTTACCATGTCCGTCTTCACTTCTTTCCTGATGGGAGGGCACAAGTGGGAACAGGGTTACAGAGTGGTGTTTCCAGTGACAGTGCCAGTGCTAGTGCCTGAGTTGACCAACCCCGACCAGGGTTGACAGTCTGCAGTAATAGCTGAGGCTCATGAGCATCACTGATGACCATATGTTATTTTATGGAGAGAGCAGCACTTCTGATGCAGAGAGGTAAACTGTAGTTTGAATGGCTTAAGCAGCTTGCATGTCTTTCAGATGGTATAGATGCTCTTGCTGTTGGAAAGCAACTCTGATGTTTTCTAAAATTAGTGATTTCAAGCCAATAGGCTCACCCTGAGGACAGCTGTGGTGCCATGGTGCCTGAATTGGAATTTATGGTCAATAATGAAGGTACCGTTGGAGCAAGCAATGTGGTGGCTACTCCTTCAGTCTCTCATGGAGAAGATGTTCTTCCCCACCTAAATTTGGAAGAATGAGAGATGCACTCCATAAGTCCACTTATGGACTTGCTCTCTGTAACTTAGCAGCTTACTTTCATGTCATGCTCTGCATTTAATCCCTGGTCTGTATCTTCTCTGAAGCTGATGCAGAGTGAAACTGATGCAGAAACTCTGATGAATACTTGTTTTCATGTAAAAATGTCTTCTGCTCAAACCTGAATCTTTGGGTTAGTAGTGCCCTCAAATGAACTGTTCATGAAGTAACAGATTTCTTTTGTTGTTGCTGGTGGGTTTTTTTTGTGACACTACCTAATTTAACGTTGTGCTATGCAGAATCGTACAGAACTATCAGACTTACAGACTGAAATGTTATTTATATAGTAAACAGTAATTTTCAGAGAAAAGCAAGCCATGTGTGTTGCTAGATAAAGGGAAAAGAGTAAGAATGATTGTTAAAAATATTCTGCAGGGAAATTAAGAATATTGTACTTACAGGGTGAAGTGTGCACTAGCATGTTTTAATTATGTCTGTCTCTGCAGAAGACATTTCTGCTTGCAAAATCTTAATGATTAAAAATGTGGGACTTCAGTGTTGAGAATTCTGCTGTGGATTTGTACATATACCAGTAGCTTTTGCAGGGCGTTCATGAAACATTTCGAATGTCAACATTCCAAAATGTCATTGAAAAATTATTCAACAAGTAAGGTACATTTAAGGACTGGTTTAGGGCAATTGTATGCCCTAAAATCAGGAAATAGGAAAACATGTTATTTCCAAAGCTGCCTGTACATGGCTGTGCTGGCTTGCAAGTTTTAGAGGATGGAAGTAACCCCTGTGGTAGTTTAGGTCAGTGTGCCTTTGTGCGCTGGGGGGGCTGCAGCAGCAGCTTAACTCACAAGTCAGTTTAGTTCTAGTTCCCCAGCCTTGGGTCCTGTACATGCCTCTAACCTTCTGCCAGTATAGTGTTACAAGGGCATGGGGTTAGTGGGGAAACACAGTTGCACTCAGAGAAATTATTATCTGTGTGTTTAGTGATAGGAGCAATTGAACACGCAAGTAAAGCAGGGTATAAATGAAAGTGTTTTATCCCACAGTTGCGCATTCTGTATCAGGAGGCCTGCAGATGTATAGGGATGAGAGAAAACTGTATGGTCTGTTTCTCGCTCCATCTTCTCCCCTAGTGTGGATGAGGACAGGCTTTTCTTGGATCTAACTCCGTATCAATTTTTTATTTCCTCATTGAAGCTCTCTGCCTTCCATCTTCCTTTATCCAACTTTGAGATACGTAACTTTCTTTACCACTCAACAATCCCCACATTAGTTTTATTGAAGCAAGTTGGCTCAAAGCTGCACCAGTTACCTTTGTGCAGCTTTCTCTCTCCTAACCTTTGGAGGCAGCCGGCAGGGCTGTTCATCACAGCAGGGTTCCCTGCAGTAACAACCTGCATGTGTCTCCTCCCCACCCGGCTCCCAGAGCATATGGTTAGCTGCATATTCTGTCTTCTACATCACTCATTTTTTTTTTAATCCCTTTTAGCACATGGGGCTTCTGCTTCAAAGTGTGAACAGGCTTTGATGCAGAACAGAGGCAGAATTTATTTGCTAAAACATCGCTCAACGAGAATTTACGTGCACAGAATGGCATTCAGCTTTCGGAAGTCTGAGTGGGAACTATTTTATAGACTGAGAATTTAGGACAAGTCCTTTCCTTGAAAGTAACCCTCCTTTGCTTCTGCCCAGGGTGGTTTTGTTTTGTTTAGGAATGGGGTTTTTTTTGGAGTGGGGGGAAGTTGTGGTTGTCTGGTGAGCTTTTTTGCACCCTTGTTAATCACAAAACAAGGGGCAAGCAGTGACGTATGTGTTTAACTGTGTAAAAGTTGATTTGTTGAGGGTTGTTTTGGGTTTAATTTTGGTTTTTTGGTTGTTTGGTTTTGGTTTTTTTTTCTGGTTGTGGCTTTCTTTTTTTTTGTCCTTCTCCCCTACCCCACCCCCAGCATTGATCAGAAAATGTAGGTGGGGATACTAAATGGAGGGGAAAAAAAGTCCTGCTGGATCTGGGATTTTAAACTAATCCATAGTAATTGTATTGTTATGTGGAAAGCATGGCAGATATTTTGGAGTATTTTGCAAGTACTGAACTTGTTGTACGTCCATACTGATTCTCTTTTTTCCTCTCTAGGTAAAAGCATGGATGAAATTAAGAAGCTGCTGTTGTTGGTTCTGGGCTGTGCTGTGCAGGTGAACATTCATTAAAGGCTTGAAAAAACAGATTGGGGTTTTTTTTCCCGGTTTTTTTTTTTTTGAACCTGTTGTTTTTTCTGGAGTGAGAAAATCTACCCAAAAATCAGTGCTGTGTGAACAAGTCTCCAGCTCAAGACAGCTTGTGAGCTGAAATTGTGAGAAGACACAATAGGTGAATGAAAGAAATGCAGGAAAAGGCAGCACACTTTGTGATAGCAGTAGCCTCAATTTGTAGCCAGTGCTTTATCAGCCACAGGATATGTACTTTTGCAACTAAGTAGTCCACTTTGATAACAAAGTGGGAAGAGAGGAAGAGATAAGCTTTGAACAGTGATCTTGATAGCAAGATCATTGGCTTATTTTCTTACTGTTTTAAAATACAGATTGGACAGTACATATTAGTGCCAAATAAACAGATGAGCTAACAGTCTAAACATTTATTTAATGAATGCTGACTTTATTTGCATAATCTTTTGATTGAATGTTATGAGTAGGAAATCTGAAATGAATAGATACTTTGTATATTCATGTGGGGATTTTTATGCGGCATTTGTTAAAATAAAGAGACAGGCAATGTATATGGGAAACTCCACAGAGATGCATGACAGTTACCAGATAAAGAAGTCAGTGTTCTGCCCACCAGACCTCTGTGGTGGTTAACAATGCATGGTTGCAGGCTCGCCTTTGCTCTATAACTGTCCATGTTTGTAGGTCCATCTAGTGCTTTTTGTCATGCCTTAGGACACTTATCCTGCTGAGCTATGTCAAGTCAATTATGTCAGAGTAAAGCTGTAGAAATATGACTGCTCTGAACTATCTCCCTGTTGCATTGCAGCACAAAGAATAAAGGTCTGATTTAGCAAGCTGCTGTTTATCCTCAGTCCCTGTTTATGAGAATGAGTTCTTCCCAATGGAAGGAATGGTTGAGACTCAGAACCAGGCCCCAAAAGGGCACTTTAAATGAGTTAAAAAAAACCACTTCAAGCAATGCTTAAGTTCTGCACAATGCAGAGTTGTTACAAGAAGGGAATAATGTTGTTAGTGTACAATCACAGGTGTACAGATAGCAGATGTCTGCCTTATGTAAAAGATTTACTAAAATCTGTTAATCTGAAATGTCAGTCATTTTTATCCAGAATGTTTCTCAGTCCCCTTTCTTATCTAAAGCATGATTTAGTCCAACAAGCAATATTATGCATTGATTTAGAGTAGTGTCTGAAGTGATGCATTTCTTTTCATTGCCAAAAGGGAGCAAAATTAAAACAGCAAAGCAGACAGGTTAAATGATGCAACGTAAATGTAGGTTTATGTTTGTGGAACTCATGAATGAAGCTGTGATGATTTCTTCCCACAGTTACCCCACCTCTTGATCTCACTGCATGTTAAACTTGTTTATAAAGAGCAAACCCAGCCATTCGAATTAGCGTAAATAGTACTGACAGTAGAAAGTTTAAATAATTTAATGCATAATTGGTTTCATGCTCCATATGGAGCAATGAAGTGTTATCATACCTTCTGGTGTGACAAAGTGCAGATCTTAAAAAATTTTGTCATTAGCGATGTGGGGAGTTTTTTAAATTTTTATTTTTTTTTTATTGAATAAAAAAGGTGCAGTAAGTTTTAGGATATGTAGCACTGTTTCAGGATGTGTTGTTTTCTTTTAACAGTGTGAAAGAAAAGAAGAGTTTATTGAAAGAATAAAACAACTTGATATTGAAACCCAAGCTGCCATTGTGTCACACATCCAGGAGGTGGGACTATCAGTATTGTCTCTTCTGACTTTTTATCTCTCCCTTCCTTTATGTGACTTTTTTTTTTTTTGTTATGAAATATTAATGATTGGAATTTCACAATGGATTCATGAACTTCAAGAAAAAAAGATCGAATGTGTTACTGCATTTGGATTGTAAAATGAGAATTTAAATGCACTGGGAGCGTTACTTGGCTCAGTGGTCTTTTTGAGAGATGCAGTGGTGAATGCCTTGCTTGCCAGTTATAGGATACATAATTGTTTTAAGGAAACATGTGTAATACTTCCAAAAAACTGAGACACCCACCCAACTGTATGCTGTGGAATCAGTCCTTTCAAATCCCTGTGGTGAGCACCTCAGTGCTTGCTGCAAGACATTTGCATACTTGTAATGTGCAAGCATACATGCTGTTGATAATAATATGTATCTGTCCACTTTTAAAAATCAGCCTTTATTATTAAAAAATCTAAATACCAGAAATGGGTGGGTAGTATTACAATTAAGGTCATTGTTTTTGTTATTTGCAATCTGATTTTAGAATCATAGAGTCACAGAATAGTTAGGGTTGGAAAGGACCTGAAGATCATCTAGTTCCAACCCCCCTGCCATGGGCAGGGACACCTCC
>JANRGW010038861.1:37544-62835 GCA_024733675.1 Psilopsiagon aymara
CCTGGGCAACTCATTCCAGTGCCTCACCACCCTTACAGTAAAGAATTTCTTCCTCATATCCAATCTAAACTTCCCCTTTTGGTGAAACATGGTATGGGTTTTTTTGATAGATCAGTAGAAGAACCTGAGGGATGCAACATATACAGCAAACAAATTTACAAATCAGCCACTGCACAGACTTTTTTTCTGTTCCCAGGTGACTCACAACCAGGAGAATGTCTTCGACTTGCAGTGGCTGGAGCTCCCAGATATGGCCCCAGAAGAGCTAGAGTCTCTCTCCAGGAATATGGTTTTCCACCTTAAGAGGCTCATTGATGAGAGAGATGAATGCACAGAAGTATGATGGCTTCTTTCTCATATCAGGCTCATGTGAAGCAGCAGATGCAGGCTCCGTTCCTTCTCTTGTCTTGTTTGCGCATTTGATTTCTCTTTCTTCTGCACCTTCCTACTACAATTTGAAAATCTGTAGAAAGATTTTTGACTGTTTCATTGATCAGTCATTAATTTTTTGAGTGACTCCTTACCTGTCTCTCCATTGGTATCTACTACTATCATGGGTTCCAATGTCTTCTCTAGGTTTTTTTCCTTGTGAAGATTGCCCTATCTGTTGCTGACTCATCAGTTCCTTTCCCCTCAGGTCTCTGGAGAAAGCTTTGTGCCTATTTTGACCTTTTTTAAACCTGTTAATTTTCTCTCATGTTTTTGACTGTGATTGTGTTGGTTGAAACTCTAAGTTGCTATTGATTTTTATGAATTCTCCAAGCAGCCGCTTATTTTGAGCTTTGGAAGGTGAAACTCTTTTTAAGTGATCTGAGCATAGTGGAGATCCTTTCCACCTCTTTGTAATCTTCACTCCTGGCTATCACTTGAATGCTGTGTACTGCCAGGCTAATAATTTTCTACAATTATAAATAATTTTTAGATACTTTAAAAACTATTTATTATTGTAGTATTTATCTGTTGACACTGCCTGCTTCTCTGTATGTTTAGGTCATTGTAGATCTCACTCAAGAGAGAGATTATCTGCAGTCTCAGCAACCACCAAGTCCGTTGAAAGTACCAAGTCCAGATTCTTCACCAAACCCAGCCAACCCTCTTTCTAATGAAGACAAGCAGCACCTTGCAGTTGAGCTGGCAGACACGAAGGCTAAACTGAGAAGAATCCGACAGGAGCTGTGAGTCACCAGTAATTTGTGCTTCTAGAGAGACTTGTATATTAAGTCTTAAGCATCACAAAAATGCAGGCGCCTGTCAGCTTCAGTATACTGGCCTTCATGAGAGCTCTCAAAATCACAACTTTCAAATTTTTATTCATAGCAGTAGGAAGCTAGTAGTGGTGTTCCATCTTTCTTCTTTCTTTTAATTGTTCTTTAAACAGAAAGTGATGGCTACTTTTGATCTTTCTTTTTGTGTCTCATCTCTCTCTTCCCATCTTCAAAATGCCAGTGACTAGCTGCACTTTTTAATTATCAGTGGGAAGTCTGGAAGCCAGTGAAGCTGGCTATGGCAGCAGTAGCACCGATGAGATTTAAACAGAGGTACTTAAGAAAATAAAATTGTAAACTCAGATCTATGATACGTGTATCATGAGAAAAACCCCTTGCTTTTATGAAGTTGTCATGACAAAGAGGCTCTGTGTCTAAAATATAGGAGATTTCTGTCTTCTGTTCCAGATTCCCAGCAGTATCCGTGTAGTCAGTGTTGTTTTGTGGAGGGGGGGAAATTCTTACTAAGATCTTTCTAAACCATTTCAGGGAAGAGAAGTCTGAGCAGCTTGTAGATTCGAAACATGAAGTTGAGCAGCTCACACTAGAGTTGCAAAAAATAAAACAGGAGGTAAGTTGGGCTTATTTTACTGTGACAGTCTTCCCTACTTAGAAAAAAGTCTTTTCCTTTGTGAGGCTAAAAATATTACTATGCCTGTTTTTTAATAAAGAAAGTTACTCCAGCAAGCTGGTGATTCTGGCTATGCCATAGCAATGCTACACTTTCCACTTACTGTTGAGAGCAGTCTCATTTGTTAAACTTGCAAATAGCCTAGTAATGCCTGAAGCTTATGCAGCATTAGGTATTAGTAATGTCAGAGGCCCAACAGCGTGAAGAACCTCTGTGTCTTGTAGAGAATTTTTACTAGCTAGTGCAGTTCTCTTACTCCTGAACCAGGGGAATGCTTTTTGCCTACACTTCAAATAATAAATAAATAGAAATAAACTTTAAAGAACATGCATTAAAGTATTAACCAAGATTTTTCTCCCTACTTACTCCTCATTCCTCACAGAATATTCACCTGGCCTCAGATGCTCGCTCTGCCCGAGCGTACAGAGATGAGCTTGACTCTCTGAGAGAAAGGGCAAACCGTGTGGAGAGACTTGAGATGGAACTTGTTCGGTGCAAAGAGAAACTTCATGATGTGGATTTTTACAAAGCTCGCATGGAGGCAAGTGAAAATAGGGGGAAGTATTTGCTGAGTAATCCTTAGTGTTTGTCTGTTGTGTTACCAGTCCATGTGTCATTTGTCATTGAGTTGATGTACCAAAACAGAGCAAGTAGAAATTTTCTAACATATGCCATAGTTATTGACTTGGTAACATTGGAACTTCTTTCAGTGCAAGAAAGACTTGCTGCACACAGAAAATAGATACCCATCAGTTTTAATAAACACTGTGTTTCAGCATTATGTGGCTAAACAAGACAGACCTTTCTGAGTGCTGCTTCTAGAGAATCCACACCTTTAGGCTTGAAAATTTGCTCTTAGGTAAAATCCCTGTCTTCCAGAGTCATTCCTTCGACCAGCATTTTTAATTTAATATATAAACTAGCTAAATGAATGTGTTGGCATTTTTCCGTAGGGATTCATAGCAGATGCAACTGTTGTTAAAATGTCTGGGTGTTTTTAAGCATGACCTAGGTGACAAATTCTTGACACCCCTTTCTTGCAGCTGTTGCTTGTAGTATAAAAGAGAGAAAATCTGAATCTTCCCTAGTGCCCTGTGTAGGGTATAGCAATGAGCAATGTATGGCTTTGATCCAGTAGTAATGCCATTTACTCAGCTTAGTCACCTGCAGCTATACCCATCCTCTAATTACGTAATTAAGTTAGACTGGAAAGGACCTTGCAGATCACCTAGACCAAGTCATTGCTCACAGTATGGCTGATCTTAAATTTAGGCCAGATTGCTGTTATTTTTCTATCCTTTTTGCTCTTTGAGCCATCCTCATCTGAATTCTCAATAATTCACATATACTTCAGCCAAAGTCAAATAAATATCCAGACTTGGTAAGCACATGGAGGTTCAGTAATTGGCAGTCTCACTATAATTAAATAAAATCTCAGGTCTCAGGTACAAGAATGATGTTGTAACTCTCATTTGCCGGACCTCTGGCCCAGAACACAGACCTTATTTCTGCTCTATAAACTTTCTGTAAATGATCCCCCCACCCCCAATCTAAAGGGACAGCTAGCTGCTGTTTCTTCTGAATAGGTTCACTAAAATGCATGGTTATTAAATGTAGTGATAGACTACAAAAGCCTGTCTTCCCTTGCAGTAGTTCCTGGTTTACATTAGGAAGTACGGAGCTCTGTTTTTCTCCCTCAAGCTAACAAACCAATCATGTGTTAACCTAGCACTCTAGCTATCACCGTGGCATCTTGGCATTTACCTTTTTATTGTGCACTGGAGTCAGTTAGCTTCTACTTCTGCTCAGATAATTTAGCCAGAGATAGGAGAGGAGTTCTTTAGTCTTGCCTTCTTCTGAGATCAAGGGAGTAGCTATTTCTGGTTTTGAGTTCTTGGCCTCCTTACTTGTCCTAGAGCCAGCAGTTTCTTGCTGTGCTGTCTGCATGCTTATCTTGCTTAGCATACCACTTAGTCAAGAGACCTCCACTTCAGTTTCAAATTTGTTCCAATTTTCCTCACTCCCTCTTCAACCCTGTAAGTTTTTGGGGAACGTATTGGGCATCAGAGGTAAGTGCTGGCCCTCCAAGGGTACCTCCCTGAAATACAGTAGTGGGACAAAGAATATTTCCCTTCAATATGGCACTACTCCAGTTGTGGGCCACAGTGTGTCCTGTAGCAAACATAGTTAGCGCTGCAGGAGCTGAGCTCTTCTAATATGCAGCAGGGTTGCACAGCTGTTCGTAGGCTGCTCTGTGGTCTAGAATAGCCAGAGAGTTTCATATTCTCACCACTCCCTCTTCCATCATCGGTTGAGTCTTGGCATAGCCATGGACCGCAAGTGTTGCAGCGGCAACATCAGGCCAGCTTGACTGGTCTCATGCTGATACACTCAGAGGATTCCACAGGATACAATTCTATGGGTTTTTGTGGTCATGGAGTAGCACAAAGGCTGTGTGCATAGTAGCCAGTATCCAACTCTCTGTGGTCCCTCAGTTTTCAGTCTTATCTGTCTCAAGTCCTCCACCCATCCAAAAGAAGGCTTAACGGCTGGAGTCAGTTCCATGTCTGCTCAGATTCCTCCCATTGTTTGGCTTACAGTTCCAAGTTGTGTAAGATTTCTGCAGCAATGCAACATGGTAGAAATTTTTACTGCGAGATAGTACAGTGCTGATTCATCTCATGATCCATGGCATGGACTGGTTGCAGCTGGCTTCCTAGGCTCCTAGTCTTAAAACCTGAACAAATCTTATAGAGGCACAGCATTGAAAATGTAGGTACATAATGTACACCATAAGCTACTTTTTTGTGGTACTGTGATACCTTAGGGCTCATAGTGCCTTGACAGGGTTCTTAATAAGAAGTGCCAAATTGGTAAGTGAGAAGAAAAAAGCGGGTTTACCTTCATGCATCAATGCAGAAAGCTATTAAATGAGCACTTCAAAATCTTTCCCTATTGTAGTTCACATACACATTTGGTAGTTTGAGCAAAAAATAAGGAATGTGCTCTATGTGCAATACTGTGACAAGCTTTAGGAATTGTGAGCAAGCTTACAAGTAGTTTCTGAAAGCACGTAGTACATATCAGCAGTGGTGGTGGGAAGAGGTTCAAAGAGCCATTGCGGAAAGAGTGTAAAAAGAACAATTACATGAACATAACACGTTTAGGCATGTGTATTGTTTCCTTTTCTGTATATCTTGACAAAGTTGTTATGAAATGACATTTTAGTTTGACCATTGTTCAAGGATCATGAATGTACTCTGGAGTCCTTCCTGCTGAGGTAGCTTAATGAGGTCATAAGTGTGAATATGGAGGAGCAGGCTTAATGCTGAGCTTCCTCCGCAGAGATGCTTCTCTCCAATGTGAAGCTTCCCTCCAGCATTCCTCACCATTAAATGTCGTGCTGCTCCAGGAGATCAGGTTATTTTCTGGGGCCAGGGAGTCTGCCTTGCCTATTCTTCCTCCTTCTCACTGCAATCACATTTCCATGTGGGGTGACGGGAGCTTTTTATGTGAATGTTAAAGCAAAAGCGGCTCTTATATGTTTTCATATAGCTGTCCAAGACAATGTTTGATTAACAGTTAACAGCACCTCAGTAGGGACAGCTTCTGAACTGCCAGAAGGGAGAGGTTTGAACTCTGTTTAAAAACTAGGTTTGAATGTGAGTGCAAATTCTCTAGTTTCAGATTTAAACAATCTGATTACTACTTTAGGTTTCTTAAAATGTTTTCCAGTAGCAACACACCCTGATTGCGCAACCCCTGAGCCCTGGAGTTAAGTGTAACCATATGAGTACACAATGCACATTCTTAAAGCTATTTCAAGGCACAATGATACAGGACCAAACCACAATTTGTAATTTATTTTAGAAATCACAAAAGCAGAACTGTGTATGTTGGGTATTACACTGTCACCATTTAAGTGATATAAAGCAAAATGGGTGTTGGGTTTTTTTAATCCCTTGCCTAGTAAATTCAAACCCAAACCAAAACAAAAAAAACCCAAAGCCAACTGATTTACTGTCAGTTTAAAAAGAAACTGCTAGTTAGAAAATAATGTTGATGTGTTTGTTAATTAAAGAGAAAATAAATCTTTGTTTCAGTGGAAGCACCACCACCCCATGGCTACCACCTGCTGATTGGCTAACAAGTGTGATTTGTAGCCAGATGCATTTTTAGGTCAATTATGTTGTTCCAGTGACTTCTGGGACATGTTAGTGCTGACATGTTTAGTTAGGATAGCTTTATCTTCGGTCCTTGAGAAGTAACTCTACAAAGCTCCCACGGAGTAATTATTTAAATTATACAAACTTTTCTATATTAAGATGACCTCAAACCGTGGCACACCTTTGAGCAATGTTGACCTTGCCATAGCAGGATTTTCCACCAGGTTATTAATTTAAGGTTTCGTCAGAACTGCATTGAACTGACATGTCCACTTCTCCTGCATGCTCAATGGAAGTGCTTCAGTCTTCCACATATTGCAACTCCCAGTGATGTGTGGTTTGTACCAGAGCCTGGATATGTGTATTTACTTGGCACATAGCTTGACTCTTCATGAGACACTAAAATAACAAGTTCCTGCTTGGTAGGCAGTTTTGGGGATAGTTCTGAGGCCATGTTTTTGAGGTCAGACACCACCTTACTTCTTAAGGCTGTGGTCCAGATTGAGTGTGATGATCTAGCAAAATAAACTCTTGTCATGTTTGTTCCATTACAGGTATTCTGGCACCTTGCATGACACCCAGCATATTTTTGACATGTACTTCCTCTGGTCTGTCATAAGTTTAGTGTCACCTTTTTTTAGTTTGCCTGCTCTCAAGTGACCCTGTTAGATCAGACTTGGTCAAAAACGCTGGTTCTGTAAAATTAGGGTTTCAGTATTATAATTGTTCCGGTTACTTACGTACTCAGACATTTTAATTGTGGTAAACCACTTTACAAACACTAACATATAGTTGTCCCTTTAATGGTACTCTAGTAGGGAAGTATTTTCTCTCGTATTTTGCAAGCTGGTAGCTGGCACACTGAGAAATCAAGGGCAGTATGGTACTGAGTAAGATAGGCTTTCCATATTATGCCATTTACAGTCAAGATGCATTAAGGAACTAAGATGACTAGCTATATGAGGCTATTAAATCATGTCTCCCTGTAGTATCCAAAGGCAAGGGGAGTAGCTGTCATCAGACACTCTTGTGCTTTGCAGCTATATTTTTTTCTTTTCTTTTGTTTGTTTGTTTTGTTTTTTTTTTTTTAATTTTAATACCTGAGCCACCTGAGGCATTTTAAGGCTGATTCTACTCCCAAAAATGGGAACGTAGTTGCTGCCTTAGCAGTGAAAGGGACTTGCTCATGCCTGGTGATCTTTCAGGAATGTAATTGGTTTGGATGCTTTTGGTCTTGAGAGAGCGGACATGAACACTGATGTCAGCAGAGACTTCACATTTTGAAGACGGTTTTCTGGGAATAACATGTCAAACCGTAATCATTTCATCTCGCTTGTGTGCATATATTCTATTTTTGCATATTTTTTTGGAGCAGGGGAAAGGGTGGGGAGAAGAGAGAGTGAAGCGAAGGCACACAAAAGGAGATTCCTTTAGAGAATCAAATAAGCTGCTTCTTGCCCAGTTATAATTCTGCTGGACAAAAATCCTTCCTGTGTCCATTTAATTTTTTTAAATGCTGTGATGTTCCCGCCACAGAAAATTCTGTCTCTGACTCAAGACTTATCTGAGGAGTAAAAGCTAGCAGTGAGGTATTGTAACTTGAAATAGACATCATTTAATAAATGCATTTAAAACATGACTGAGAGTAAATGGCCAGGTTTTATGCTTTGGACATTTCATGTTTCTGGAGATAAAGAGTCTTGAATGCATGGAGCTTCATTTGTTACTTTGAATGGAACATTTGGAGTGCAGCATAACTAACTTGTTTCTAATGCTGTGTTTACAGCAGAATAATAGATTAAATTTTTACTCAGTAAAAACAGATCCAGGAGCTCTAATGGATAAGCAGCATGGTATGTGCAGTTAATGCTCATATATTTATTGCAAATGGGGCAGGGTGTGTCTTAAGTGGTAAGTATAAAACAAGTTCATTTGTTTAAATTAATTAAAATTCTGTTCGTGAAAGAAAGGAACTTTATTAAGCAGACATTTACATGTAAGGGGACTGAAACAGGGGTATGGGTACAGCTGATTTTCTGTATCTTGAGTCTTTTTGCACCTCTTGATCTAGCCTCACATAAAGCAAACTAAACTGCATTAAACATACAAAATTTGGAGCTGGATAAAAAAGGTTAGATTTAGCCTGCATTAATGACTCACAGATAATTAAACATAGTATCATCATCTCCCACTAAAATGCCAGGTAAAATCTTCTTTATGGAACAGAAACATGTCAAGATTTTTTTGTGTTGCAGTGTCAGTTTATGAAGGTCACCTCATCTTTGAAAAGTCAGTTTATGTAAAGAGATTAACACTGTTATGTTTTGTCCCTAGGAATTAAGAGAGGACAACATCATATTGATTGAAACAAAGGCCATGCTAGAAGAACAGCTAACAATGGCAAGAGCTCGTGGTGATAAACTGCATGAATTAGAAAAGGAAAATTTGCAATTGAAATCCAAACTTCATGATGTGGAGCTGGTATGTCCTCTCTTTTTCATTATGCGCATGTTTTGAACTTCTGGTTTTATGCTAGGTCATAAATTCGTGGCGCAGAAACCAATGAAGACAGGCAGATAAATCCACAGTGCTTTTAAAGATGTCTTTAGATTGAACTTTGGGTCCATGAATTCTTGAAACATAATGTTAACAGTGTAAATATTGCCAATGCTTCTTCTTGTAAGACTGAATTTAATTTTATACAAAAAGATATATCACAATTTAAAACTAAAGATTGCTTTCACGCATATTGATAATGGTGATGTTAAAATCTATCAGTTAAGTTGAAATCTCTTAAATATAAGAAATTAAATCTGCTGTAATAAAAGATTTCTGTGTGAATCAGACATGGCTTATTGCTTTATAGAAAAGGAAGTGCAAGAAGTGGCAGATTGTCTGCAAACAAAAATTAACTTTGGAGTTTATAATCCCACTAGGAATAACAAATATTTTAATCTTTTGTATTTTACTTAACAGTCCTCTTATCCCAATGTGTTTTGAATTCCTGTGGATTTAACAATACAGGGTTTCCAACAGCGCCTGTTGGAAACAAAGATCTTGAGGGTGCTGTGTGAAGTTAAGTTTAATGGCTAATTCAGAGCATTAGAAGGGTCGTGTCATGCTCCAGCTTTTCCAAAATGGCTGATGATTTTTAATCACACTTTTCTGGGTGACTTGATGAATTTTTGGGTAATGCTTTCTGAAAATTTTTGTCCCTATGAGGCACCATTTCAGCTCCCACAAATGCAAACGGACAAAGTAGTCATGAGAAGCAATTGTAGATTCATTCTCCAGATCTGTTTTCTGGGTATTTTAAGACCCAAATTATGAGGCAGATGTGATTGGATCCAAATTAAATGTGATGAGTTGAAGAAGCTCAGTAGAATTCAAGGTTATATCTGCAGATCCTGAAGTGTTGGTGCATGTTGCTATGTGTTTTTGAAGAACTTAGCTCTGGAGACGGCTTGAATCCAGCCTGCCTTACTGGCCCTGTCATGGCCCGGTATGTTCTCACTCCAGTCAGCCTCACTCCAAGTGCTTCATGGACCAGAGCTGACTCTGCAGGGCCAGTTGGTTATCTCTGCATTATTGCATTCTGTGGCATGTATGGTAGGCAACAGCAAACATTTAATGCTGTACATGTATTTCAGTATAAAAGCACACAGAATTGAAGGAGATTCTTCTGCCCTCTACATGTGTTGCGGTTGTAGCAGTTCAACTAACAGAACAATTTTACGCATGAGCTGAATATGCTTTTTCATTCGTGTGTGTCTTGCACAGGACCGGGACACAGACAAGAAGAGAATTGAAGAGCTTTTGGAGGAGAACATGGTCTTGGAGATTGCACAGAAGCAGAGCATGAATGAATCTGCACACCTAGGCTGGGAACTAGAACAACTATCTAAAAGCACAGATCTTGCAGATAGTAAGTACCAGCTGGGGTAGCTGTTGTTGTGTTTGTTGTCTCTTTCAGAGTAGATAGCTTGATTTACTGAGGTGGGAACAGAGTCTGAATCAAAGCCTGAGAGCTTCCTCATTCAGCCACTTGATTTTGAACTTTGTTTTTTGGAACTTTTAAAATGTATTCCTTTTCATTTCTTTCACTTTCTTCTGAAAGCATTAAAATGTTTTCCTTTTGTTTTGTTTGTTACTGAGAGAGCAACTTTTAAATAAAATGGTAAAAATGTAAAAAAACCTTTGTAAATGACCAAGCAGAAATGTCACATTGGATATTTCTAACTGAATGGTTGGGAGGAGTCTGTGATCTTTAGTATTCTTTAGTACAATTAGTACAGACAATTAGTGGTCTTTAAGTCTCAGGAAGTGTTGTGTGCTGAAGTCATTTATTTTTACTAGATGCTGAAAAATGCAGTCAGTTAAAATAATGGGCTGATTTTTTTTTTTTTTTTGAATGGTTGATTTGATTTCCGTAACTATCAAAAACATAACTAATGCTTCCTTCACTACTCAGGTTTTAGCATTGGTTTCAGTGTCTAACATTCATTCTGTCTATAATGCCAGCCTAAATAACAATGAAAAATGGAATTTGGGAAATATAAGCTGGTTTGTGCAGCTTTTAATTATTACTCACCTGATTCTTTTAAGACTTGCATGTTTGACTTTGTGTACCAGGAATAGTTTAACTCAAAGGCAAAGGAGTATATTAGAATAAGCAGATGTTCAGTTTTCAGTAAAGCTGTCTAGAAGAATAGCTATGTTCTGTGAAATAACTGAATGTGTGCCTGACACTAAATCTACTTGCTGTCTAGGATCTGAGTTCTCTTTATTAACATTAATGACTAATTATTTGTTACTTTTAAGTACCGTGCAAAGCAGATTTACCTTAGACTGAGAAGTGAATGGCACTCTGTTTCTCCTTATGTCAAAGATACTGCTTATTATATTAGTCAGTGGGGGTTAAAAATACAATTCTCTCAAAACTTACAAACTTTGATAAAATGTATTTCAGGAAATTGTGAAGCTGTCGAATTTTCTGGCTTGTTTCAAACCGCAAGGTTTGCTCCATACCTGATTTGGCTTTACTAGTGATGTGATAGAAAGAAGGATGCCTGCTTTATTTTGTTATTTCCTATTTGTTCATTGCTGGCAAACATAACTTCCTAAATTTGCTCAACAGAGTGGTATAAAAGAAAAGGAGGAAAAAAGATGAGATTCCATCACTGCTTAGCATTTCAGCACTGGCGCTGCAGATTCTTTCTGATTAACCAAAGAAGAGTAGTAAGAGGAACTGAGAAACAAGTAACCATTTACATTCAATAGGAAAAAAAATTAGTGAAAGAAGCCTGATTTAAAGCACGAAAACCATTAAGCTTTAAAATGTTAAACTAGCTTACAGAAGTGCTATCCTACTTTCACAGTAATTCTTTTTAAGAAGTTCCATTTCAATGTGTGTTGTTGTTCGTACAAACTGAGTCAGTCTGCAAAGCTCTTTTGGAAAACCTCCTGTTCCTGGATTTCGAGTTCAGTCTGCAAGGGTGGAAGATAGCAGAAGATTTTACTTGCTAGTTTGCAATAGTTTGGTCAAAATCATTAAAAAAAGGTATGTGAAAAAGTCACTTAGATGGGCTTTGCTTCAGGGCAGAACTCAAATGGATTACTGAGTTAAGGTTTACTCTTTCAGTCTTCATTTAACCAAAACTTTCTAGGTGATGCTTCATATAAGAGACAAATGGGATTTTACCGTTCTCAGAAATCCGACTGTTCTGAAGTATTTAATGTGCTATATGTAACAGTGCTGATTGTTTAGCAGGAATGAATAATCTCCTGAGACTTCAAGACAAAGTCAGTTTCTTATGAAGTGTGGTTTTGGGTTGAAGGGTAGCAGTTATTCCAGGTGAAACACAGGGTTGCTCTTATAATCAGTTCAGGTCCTGAGCAGAGAAATGAACAGAACAATGAGGCTTTGGTGCTGGGATTTAAGGCTGAGAGTTAGTGGGACTTTTGATCTACAAACATTTTTAGTAAATTAATCTCTCTGTTGTAAAACTTGCATAAATGTTGTTAGTTCTGAGATTTCAACTTTAGACACTTCTCTGGAATCAACATTCTGATAGATGTCCTGTGCCTGGGTTATCAGATAGTAAAATATCCTCCCTGGCTCGGCATATTCTTGATGAAGTATCTGAGAAGATAAGCATTGGAGCTCACTTCTGTAAGATTTTTGTTTTCATTACTAAATGTGATTGAATGCATAAGTTTTCACTAGCTTTTGGAAGTTCACCATCTTGCTGTTTCAGCAAACATGTCACGGTGGTTTACTTTCTGCCTCAGTTTATTTCCTCTGATGGAAGTATGAGAGGGTATCAAAGTGTATTTTGCTACCAACATTTAAACACGTTACTAATGTGTTTAAAGCAACTTTAAGAAGAGTTAGGAAAGTAACTTAAGATGGTTATCTCTTGAAATATTTATTAAAAGTCCTAATTGTTGTCTGTCAAAATGGGTTCTGTGTTTAACAAAGTGTTTACTTTGCAGTTAAGCTGAAATGATAAGTATCTGACTGCAATTATCTTCATACAGGTGATTCTTAAGATCTAGGAAGGGAGATGTTTCTGAATTCACTTTCTGATACTCATGTTTCAACAGCCAGAAAGTCCTTTGTGTTTGAGTTGAATGAGTGTGCTTCAAGTCGCATACTAAAGCTAGAGAAGGATAATCAGAGCTTGCAGAACACAATCCAAGAGCTGAGAGATGCTTCCTTGACCTCCAGAGAGAGCAGCCTAAAGTTTGTGGAACTGGAAAAGGAAAATCAACAGCTTAGCAAAAAGGTAATTTGCTTGCAGGAGCAGAGCTTTTCAGCTTTTGAGCACAGTGCACCCAGGGCTGTACGGCGTTCCTGAATGATGAGGGATTGCAAGGAATTCACCTATGTTCACCAGAAGACTGGGCATGTTTTGAGGCCCATCAGTTGTGTTCTAACATTAGTATATTCTGTTCCCTTCTACTTCACTGCCTACTTATGTCCATCATTGTAAGCAAAAGTGACTGTTCCTGTTTCATGAAAGCTATCTTTCAGTGCTCATTTTCCTCTGTCAGATTGTACTGTTGATTGTGTCCCTTTTTGTCATCTTATGGTAGTCACTACTGCACAAGGAAACTATGGCCATGTTGAACTATCTTGTTTGAAAGTTTTAAGATTATTTCCATGTAAGTGAAATAAATCACACAGGTGAATTCAGTTTAGTATGGTTTAAAATGTGTCTGTATTTGCTGTCCGTAGGTCTGGGTCAGCTCTTTGTCGTGTCATTTTGGCTATTTGAAGTTCTCTTTCTGCAAAGACATGTGTTCTTTTAAGCTTTATAACAAACATGCAAATCACCACTTTTTAGATTTGTTTTTATATATACACGTGTTGCACTCTATTATTAACCATTATTATATTCAGCTGAAATGCCAGCTTAGTGCTTGTTCTTGTGAAACACAGTGCTCAGTCACCCCCAACCACTTGCTTTGTTTTTTTTTTCTGGCTAGTAACTTGCATCCTGAACTCTGATTAATTGAGCCAAGTGCTAGTTGGGGAAAGATGGTACTTGCTAGTCTGAGTATGAAAAATTTCCATGTCAGTTTTTTCCACATTCCTACCTTTGCTAAATTATCCAGAATATAAGGCTCATTTTTCCTTTTTCCATTACTGCTGTAATCTCTGTATGTGAGACATTGATACAAAGATTTCAGTCTTCTGTGGCCTGCCTATGGGCTGAATGCTTTGAAGGACAAGGGGAAAAAGAAATGCTGGTCATGGATTACCAGATTGTAACTAGTAGAGTGCCAGTTTCTCTGCTGAGGGGAGCTGGTGTCTTATCACTGGATCATTCCATCTTCCGGAGAAAGTCTTTTGCCAAGTTGAGAGACCAGTTCAGCATCTGGTCTGTCTTCTGTGAACCAGGAAAACTGCAAATATTCAGTTCACTGTACTCCTTCTTCCACACTACCATTTATGACCTGTTGTTTATGAGTAATTCACTCCAGCTCTAATTTACATGCTTAAAATTTGAGATCAAGGCATATAAAGCACTCAGCAGATACCTGTGGTGTACAGTAATTTAAGGCACTTGAACAACTGTGGTCAACCTTTGGCTTTGCCCCAGGCAGATTCATGTGGGAACCTCTTGTTATGGCAGTATATCAGTGTCAACAGTTGTGATTCCAGAATTAGCCTGATGTTAATGCTGAGTGCATTGACAGGTTGAGGGTCACATACAGGTCTGGTAGTTAAATAAAGCAAAAAACAGTAGTGGGCAATACCTGAATGGTGAAAGAGGGGCACTGTATATGTCAGATCAATGAGGGGGAAAAAAATGGCAGGTAAAAATAGTACTATTAAGAGCAATTGAAATGCGTGAACTCTTCACCAGAGAACACGGAGTATGATGGGAGCTGTTGATTAAATACCACAGGCTGGTCAAGCTGTTGGTAGACTTCACCAGGGAAGTTTTGGGAGGCAGAAAGGTAGTAGACAGCACTCTGTAGTCTGCTACAGAGTACAGAGCGTACAGAGTCCTGATACATGATGTCTAAAATAGTCTGGATTTGAGATGCTTGAATTTTCTTTTAATCTTCTCTTTCTCTAACGTGTTTCTGTATTTCCCACATGTATCCACTTAATTAGAGGGTATGCATGAACACAGAGGTGTGCTGGGGGAAAGGGGGTTAACAGGGGAAGTCGCTCTGGTTCTTTGAAGAACATTTACTACAGTAGACAGAGGAAAGGGCAACAGTTTCTAAGGGCTGTTAAAAGATAAGCGCATATAAAGTCACAAGATAAGATAAAGAAGTATTTTTCCTCAAATGTTGCATGCCTGTGGGGTTTTTTCTAGCTTTCTTGAGATACCCATAGTAGAATCCTGCCTCCTGAAAGTCATTTAACATGCAAATTTCATTCAGTGTGTGAGACTTTCAAAGATTGTTGTTTGAGTATGCTTGGTTATCTGCTGATCTAGTGCTTAAAAGGATCATGTAACCAGAACAGTATTATTCAGGTAGTACAAAGGAGACAATGTGAAGGGAAAGTTGCATGCATCTTTTTTTCCTTTCTTTCAAGGTTTTCAGAGGAGCTAATAATAGAAAACCCTCCTTTCAGGCACAGTCCAAGTACCTGTCTGTATTCTTTACATTCCTGACTTTTGTGGACTGAAACAAGCTGTGAAACAGTAGTTTCTTACTTGCCTTCAGTTTTCTGTGAGGTGCTAATGAAAACCAGATATTGCTGAGCTACTGAGTTTGTTCCAGCTTTCTCTGAACAGCTCCTTTGAGGCCAATAAGCCTAAATGTGGTCACATTTCTAACTGTTAAGTTCTGATCTCAAATCTGGGCAGCCCCTGCTTGTTAAAACACTTCCTGTAATGAGGCATGTGTTGACATAGGCAGAGCCCAGCCTCCAGCTATTTCCCGCTTGTAAGAATTACTGTTAATACCTCTTCATTGATATTTTCACTGTCGGCAGAGTTCATAATGCCAACACAAAAAAATGAGCTGATGTTTGTGCAGAGCTGTAGGTACTCACAGTACTTTACAAGCCAATAAAGGAATACTTCTTGACTTGGGGAGCCTAGCTCTCTGAACCTCTTGTTTCTAATCTACTGTTTTTCAGTGCTTAGTGAATTATAAATACAGCTTTCAAAAGGAGGGAGTAAAAAAACATCATTCCTTGTAGGACTGTGACCTTATTCACAAATCTTTTAAATATGTTATTGTCACTAGCTGGGGAGAAGAGAGAGCCAATAGAGCACTGGGAGAGAGAGGGTAAACTTGGAAGCTGCAGTGATTGCCCTTTGTTCCTGATAGTTTGGGTGTTTTTTTAATGCTGTTGCTTGCTAAATTGTCTTAATAGCTTTCTCTTCATACACGGATAGATTAAGGTCATCAGTGAAGGAGAGTCTAGAAGAAGACAAATCTTTCAGAAAGGTGAGCACCGGAAACTTAATTGACGACAGGAGCACAACAGGGGTATTCAGCCAGGCAGGTGAAGCATTTCTTAGTGCTGTACCTTGCATGCTCTGATCTTACTAGGCTTGGAGGAGATTATTGGCACTGTGAGAAAAACAAAACAGTCCATTTCCTCCTGTGAGACTGGCAAGCTGCAGATGGGAAGGTTTACGTATTTCCACCATAGTCTTCATCTCGTTCCTTTCTGGTCTTCAGAATACCTTCCAGTGCAGACAGTCATTGTGTCAGGCTATGTTTGATGTGTTTTGGTGTGTGCTCTCCACACAGATTGAGAAGCTGCAAAATCAAATTGAGAAAGAGAAGCAAAGTAATCAAGATCTGGAGACCTTGAGTGAGGAGCTGATAAAAGATAAAGAGCAGCTGCAAGTCGTCATGGAGACTCTAAAAGCTGACAAGGACAGACAGGTACAAACTTCACAAACATAATATGAAAGCATGTGCTCTGTAGTGGTAATTTAGTGATGCCATTTAAAGCATCTGGTTTGGGGAGACAGGGCAATTTGAGGGCTTTTAAGTGAAGGTTGAACTTGTTGCAATGTAGGTGAAAGGCTTCTTCAAGCAAAATATCACAGCATGTGGTGGTAGCTACTGCTCCTGTTGCCGCAGTGGGATCTGTTGTAAAGACAGATCTTCCCTCTTTGGGGAAAAAAAGCCATGGATCTTACTAAATGGGATACCATATCGTTTTAGATGTGCAAATAAAACCCCAGTTTACTGAAGATTGGTCTTCTGCCGCCTGTATGATTGATTTAGTTGTGGGGTTTTTTTAGCCACCCAACCATTTTTGCTCTATTTCAAAAAAGATGCTGAGAAAGCATTTATGTCTTCTGGATTGATGTTCTAAATGCCCTTCAGTTTTTACTACTGTGCTGCAGTTCATGTGCAATGCCTTCAAACTGTCTCACAGGCTTGTGCAAGGTATCATCTGTATTAATTTGACTAGTGAATGAATGCAGACACAGGTCATTGGAGAGTGGTCTGTATATATTCACCCTGTATTAAGATCTGCTCCAGGTTTTGTGGGGTGAAGATTAAAGAACAAAGTGCCTTATTTGTGTAGCATTCTTCATCTTGAAGGGTTCTTACCTTGACTCCTACCTGGGAAACTGCACATTACCACCAAAGTCCTGCATTTCCATTAGAATACATGTAGACTCCTTGTGGTAAGAATTAATGTATGCTTCACAGATGGGGCAGGAAGTAAAACCAGAAGTATCCTCAATCATCAGAAAGGGCAGGTTCTGAATTTTTTCTGGGTCTCAGTCCTTTGTGATTTCTGTGGATTTTGCCTAGATGGGAATCAAATGTGCATTACGGTGTAAACCACAATTGCTTCATCCGAAATTTGACCAGTGAGATAAATGTATTGTTCTTACAGAAAGTGTATCCTTAGTGAGATCTGTAACTGCTATAAGTTTTCAAAAGATTCAATAATTTTGGAGTTTGTAAACCTGGACAGAAAGATACAATTTATTAGGAATAATTTCTTACAAAGCATCTTCTCCAGGGTGTTTTCTGCCTTGAACTTCTTATCTGGTAGCAGGAATATAGCACTACTTTTAATCTGTTAGAATCATGGGTTGCCAGCGGTAACTTTGTTTTTTTATTACTTTAGGTTGTTGGTTTTAGTCAGGGAAAACTATTGAGAAATTGGTCTTGAATTGAGTGGACATGGTTTTGTTAACAGTCATCTGTCTGCTTCAAGACTAACTTAAACTGCACTTTGTAAGGTAGGTAAGTAACATTTGCATGATTGTTTATGCAGATAAAGGACCTTAAACAAGAAAATGATCATCTTAATCAAGTGGTTTCATCGCTGAGGCAAAGATCTCAAGTGAGCAGTGAAGCAAGAGTAAAAGATATTGAGAAAGAGAACAAGATCCTTCATGAAACGGTTACAGAAACAAGTAGCAAACTGAGCAAGCTGGAATTTGAGAAGAAACAATTGCAAAAGGACTTTGACCAGGTTAGAGAAAAAGTGGAAAGAGTGGAAGAAATGGAAAAAGAGCTCCATCGGCTGGAGAGGGAGAATGAACAGCTCACAAAGAAGGCAGCAGTGATGAAAATAGTGACAGAAAAAGTGGAAGTTCTTGAGCAGGAGAATGGGGATCTGGAAGTAGAAAATAGGAAGCTAAGAAAATCCCTGGACACATTGCAGAATATTTCCATCCGGCTTGGGGACCTGGAAAGGGACAATAAGCAATTGGATGAAGAAAATCTGGAGCTTAGAAAAGTGGTGGAGACAATGAGATTTACCAGCACAAAAATGGCAAAAATAGAAGCAGAAAATAAAGAACTGGAGAGGGAGAAAGAGGATTTAAGAAAGAATGTGGAAATGTTAAAAGCAATGAGCAAAAAGTCAGAGAGGCTAGAGCTAAGCTATCAGAGTGTCAGCTCTGAAAATCAGAGACTTCAACAAATTGTGGAGAACAGCAGCAAAAAGATACAGGAGTTAGAAAAAGAGGTACAGGGAATGGAGAGTGAGAATCAGGTCCTCCAGAGAAACCTTGAGGAGCTAAAGGTTTCTGCCAAACGGCTTGAGAAGTTGGAAAAGGAGAACAAAGCCTTGGAACAAGAAATGTCTCAGCTTGAGAAAGACAAAAAAATGTTAGAGAAAGAAACAAAACGGCTTTGGCAGCAAGTGGAGCTGAAAGATGCTTTTTTGGATGATAGTACAGTAAAGTTGGCGGTTGCTGAGAAAGAAAACAAGACACTAGAAAAGGAAATTGCTCGATTCAGAGATTCATCTAACAAGCTGAAAGAATTTGAAAAAGACAATAAAGATCTCATAAAGCAAGTTACAATTGATAAAAAAACCCTGGCTACATTGAGAGAGGTAAGCAAAATAATATTGCTGTTTTTTTGTTTCAGCTCTGTAAAGTATCAAAGGAAGTCATCTGTCTCATGGCTTTAACTCATGAGCCAGGAGATCTTCATACCTTTATCATACATCACTCGATAGTGTTGCCTTGCAAAGTGGAACCTGCCAAAAATTGCAAAGTAACACTTTGTGTCCACAAACACAAAGTCTCCAAATGCCATCTTTTCTCATGCTGAGTAGGGTTTTAACACAGTTCCCATGTGGTAGCTGTAAACAAAAAGGTTTGATACTTTCTCTACCCCCATGACCACAAAACTGTTAACTGCTAGCATGACTCCAGCAGGGGAGATTGACTCTTAGAAATTAGAGGGCTTATTGAGGGCACATTAATATCTCCTTTCTAAACCAGATTTAGTTAAGACAAAGACCGTCCCAGATGACCATCCTGACCCTTTCAAAAACAGCTGCACCAAGTTTTTGCTTTACAACTACCTACCACTTTTTCTCCCAAAAGCTTCCCTGCAGTGTGAGAGCATGCTAAGCAGCTGTGCTGTTAAGCAGCGGTTATCTCTTCCGGTATCCCTCTCAACTGCGGAATGCAGTAATCTCAATGTTCCTAGTTGTGATCTTTTAAAAATATACAATTAGCATTATGACATTGTCAGACTAGTTATATATGTGTGGGAACCTGGCACTCCAAGTGGCCTATGGGCAGATTCAGGTTATTGCAATTGCTCTTTTTGCCTGCTCCAGCTGCTGTCGTCTTGCCAGAAACAGGATTTCCTGTGAAAGAGCATTCAAAGGCAGACAGTTGGTGCTGTGGTAGCTGAGTGAAAGATGTTTAGCAAGGCTAATGTAGTAAGCAATTACATACTTGTAGATTTATTTTAGTTTTTGAAACATTAGTGTAATTTTGAGGAGGAACAGAAATTTTATCACAAACATTTGAAGCAGTCCCACGTTGTTTCTCTCCAACTTTCCTTAAAAATAAAAAGAAATAATAATTTCTGAGAAGGCGCCTTTTTAATCTTTCCCTCCCCAGACTTCTGCAAATTTCCAGTGGTGCAGACCCATAAATCAGCATATCTTTTTTTATTTAGTTACTTTCTATAGATTCTACATAAAGAGTCCATGAATGTTTAAGGGACTTGTTTACAGGCCATGGGCTGGCACTGACATTAACTTTACCTATTTTTTTCCTTGTCATATGAATGAATATGTGGCTAAATTTGTGATAGGGGAGGATTACTGAGTACCTGCAGTTCATGTTTAACAATGTGTAAGAGTTTTTTGGTTGGTTGTTTTTTTGGGGGGGCTGTTGTTTGTTAGGGGGTTTTTTTTGTGTTAATTTAATTTTTTCTTGCTTTAGTTTGCTGTCCAGGATATTTTTATTTCTTACTTGAAGTGCTTCAGCAACTTTGTTGTTCTTCATTGTTGTTCTTGTTTAAGACAGCTGTAAGCAGAAAGCTGAGCAATATAGTTCTCTATGGTACATTTGCATTTCAGAATGCAATGAATGGTAGGAAGCTCTGAACTTGGCTATGCACCAAAGATGATTTGTCCTTTTTAAACATGCTGGCTGGTGTTATGTCTTCTCAGGCCTTTTCCATACAGACAGCTTGACTGGCATAACAGCAAAGCGTTGTCCCAGTAAACCTTCTGGTACAGCTCTGCCAGATCTCCTCCTCATATGACTTCCGTGTCTGGTTCTGCCTGAGTTTCTTTTGAAGAAGCCTAAATGAAACAAGAACAGGCCAGTAAATACCATCACAGCTGTCCAGTCTCCAGAGCTGTCCTGTCTCCTACATGACAATGTAATTAGGGTTTTTTAATGTTGGCAGTATTTTGCCATATGTCAGAAACTCAGGGTCAGTTCTGAAAATGCACCATTACCGGGGGACTTGGTAATAACATCTTAACCATATTGTTTCAGGAAACTTGCACGCTGAAATCTTGTCACTGTGTGCGCCAGTCTTGGCTGGGCTTTTCAGCAGGGCTCTCTGTCCTAGCTGAGAGGTGGGATCTCCCTCTGCTGGTGTCTCCTGAGCTGCACACATCCCTTCTGTGGCACAAGAGCAGGATGTCTCCTGGCATGCATGCATTCCCTATTTTTGCAGGCAGGCAGGATGCCAGTATTGGCAGAAGTAATTCAGTACAGTGAGCAAGCCAAAGGCCAAAAGAAACATTCTTCAGATTTATTCCAAATAAACTATAAATAAAAGCAGTTTAATTCTGTACTCAGCTGTTGCTGATAAAGAATTGTAGCTGACCTTCTTGGAAGCAGGATTTCATCCAGTAAGTTTTTCAGTACTTTGATTAAAAAAAATGTACTGCTGGTAAAGTATCACCACCCTTTGCACAGCAGCTAATCGTGATAGTGCTATTACAGGATTTGGTCCTGGAGAAGCTGAAGAGTCAACAGTTGTCTAGTGAGCTGGACAAATTGAGCCAGGAACTGGAGAAGATAGGACTGAACAAAGACCTGCTGCTACAGGATGACAATGGCAATGATGACACGTAAGGAAACTGAGATAACTTAGTCATTCTTTTGACTCTGAAGGCTTTTCCTCAGCTAACTCAAGTCCTTTGCCTTTCTTTGTGGTTCTCATCTATCCCACTCCAATTACCCTTACTGGTTTTGGATACAAAGCAGGTTTTTCTGTAGCAAGCTTGGCAGTATACTGGAGGTTTTGCAAAACTTTTTCTTCAGTGGAAGGAAGAAATGCCATTTTCTGTCTCTTATTACCACAGTCCCACTCTGTTACCCAATAGAGTATTCAAGTAGCTGTTTCAGTGTGTATTCCTCCTTATATTCTCTTTACAAGTAAAAATAGTGTCTAATAAACAGTGGCTGTCATTACTCCACCCTTTAATATAAACATAGATGTTGCCTAAGAAATTCCTGATTGCAAGGAATTCCTTTGCATGTCCTATAGTAATGAACAAAGAAACACCCACAACCCATCTGTATATAGACCTCTTGGTAAGATCTAATTAAAGAAGCATACCCATCTCTTAGGAGTCTTTAGACTCTACTGTGGATTTTTCTCCTTGTCTTGAATGTACAAAAGAACCATGAGAAGAAATTTCTGTAGTGTAATTGGAGCAAAAAAGAAGAAAAACTTTTTTTTTTCAAGTGATGTGGCTCTTAGTTCTGTAGAACTGTGTTGGCGCTACCTCTATTAAAATTTTCCCAAAGCAGGTTCCCCAGCTGTAATATATCAGTAGCAATCTGTGGCAGTAGAGAAAATCATTTTCCTGAGGAAGCAAACACATGTAATGCAACATGGTGAAATTTGGAATGGGTGAAGGTGAAGTCCCCTATGTACATGGTGGCTTATATCCTAGCAGCAGATACTGGAAAGCTATTCTTATGTCTTTCAGAAAATACAAGGTTCTGGAAAGCAAAACTGAATCAGCACTGCAAATGACACTAGCTGTGAAAGAGGAAAAGATTGCAATGCTGGAAGCTCAAGTGAAAGACTTTCTGAACTTGAACCAGCAGTTACAGAATGATCTCAATATGGTAAGAGGTTAACTGAACTTTAGTTTTTCACTATGTGTTTAGATGCATTCACATGCATTTTGTTGTTTTTCACTCAGCAAGAACAAGTTATCTCTACTTCCTCACCCCTACACATGCACTTCCCAAAAGCCTTTTTTGTCTGGATTACTTTTTCTTGTCCCTTTCTATATAATGGCACCAATTTCAGGAAAGCTGTTGGGCTGGGGACACAGCAAAAGGGTTTAGGAGTTTTGGTTATTTTTTTTTGCTTTACCACTGTTTGCAGGTCTCTGTTTCCCTATAGCTTTTTTCATTACTATGGTCTTTGTTTTGTGCCTTGTTTAATGAAAGGCTGAAGAAGACTTCAGTTGAATGACTTCACCTAAGAAGAGCTTGCTTGTTAGGTGACCGTGAGTCACAGTGCACCTTACTGGAGGCCAAGAGACATGGATTCCTCCACCTGTCTGTGTCTCAGTTCCCCCGTCTGTGAAGTGAGGGTAGTGTTTGTTAAGTCTGTTAACGTCTCTGCAGTGAGAGAGAGGAACAGCATATCCCATCATTATTAGTGTAAAATCACGCTTAAATCTGTGTTGAAAGTTGTTGCTTGTTGGCTTTTCAGGTAAAGAAGGACTTTGATCCACTTAAGCAGACTCAACAGGATGGGCAGTATGCTCAGAAGTCACTGAGGTATTCTGCAGAGAAACTCATTTCCAAGCACCAAATGACTGAGAAGTTGGAAATGGGGCACCAGGAAGCTACCATGGAGCTGCTGAAACTGAAGGATAGGGCAATTGAACTGGAAAGGAATGTAAGTCTTCTATTTCCTGTTATCTCTCAGACTTCCCTTGCAATCAGAAGTAGGTTGCTGGGAACTGGATTTTGAGCTCATAAAAGTCTTGTGGTTTTCTGGAGCCCATTAAGTCTACCAAATTCTTTGGGTATCTTAGGAGCACGTAAGACTTTTTTATTATTTATGATATGTACAACACTATTGCCAGGATTAATTCTGTATATAACATCTGTTCTACCTTTATTTAATGCTGGGAAGAGTTTGCTCTTGCACATTTGCTGTAGAATGATCATCACTAATTGGTTCTCATCTTTGATAAGACTCCAAATGATCAAGACAGCTGTTTCCTTTCTTCCTGTCACCCCTTCAATGCCTTCTGTCTTTCAGAATGCAGCTCTACATACTGAGAAGCAGTTGCTTAAAGAACAGCTGAAGCATGTGGAAACACAGAATATGTCCTTCAACAACCAAATCCTGACACTGCAGAAGCAAAATGTCTTCCTTCAGGAGCACAACACTGCCCTGCAAACACAGACAGCTAAACTCCAGGTCAGGACAGCCTTGCATCTCTGTGCCAGGAGACTGGATTTGATTACAGTAGTGTGGAGAAGATGACGGTTAATGAGAAAACATCTGTATTGGTAGTCTGGATGTAGTGATGTAAAGACAAGGTCCATAAGGTGAAGCTTAGTTTGAGGTCTGAATTTCTCTAAGCTAGAAGGGAAATCAGCTCTGTAGCTAATGTCTCCTAGCTGTTTTCATCAAGAAGGTAGGTAGTTAGAGGGAAGCTGTTAAAATCAATACAGTAAACTCCAGATGTGTTGTTCCAAAAGCTGCACTTCTGGAATAAAAGATTTTTTTTTTCTGTTAATGGTATGCCTGTGAAAGAGCTTGGAAGAAATGAGGACACAAGTTAGCTCCCAAGAGGCATCGTAGCAATAAGTTCCAATCACAATTTTCATACTTTCATGCAAAATATCAGTTGCTGAAGGAAAACAAACACTCCTAAAAATTAATTTTGAAAAAAATACCTTGAGTGAGAGAACAGTCTTACAGGACAATTTGGGTTAGCTCTGCGTCTTTCTCTTTTCAAGCTTTGCTTCTTACATCTTCACAGATATTTTTCGTTTGTTCTCTTTGGTTTTCATCTGTAATTGAAGTATATAAGCAACATGAGAAGTCAGTGCACTACCTGTATACTGAAATCAACTTCTGTGCCCTCATACAAAGTAGTGCAGATGATTTTGTTGATTTTGCATGAACATAAGTTTTCGTTACTTGTGCACAAGCATAAGGTAACTTGGCTTTGTACATGATTAGGAAATGCAGTTGAGTTGCACATATTCCAGCTTATCTTGGTTTTCCAGGCTCAAAAACACTGTTTTAACAGTAGAAGCTCTTTCAGTTTAGAGATTATCCTGTTATTTTCTGACTACAGATAGCATGGCTTTATGTGGTGCACACTACCAGCAATAATACCAAAACAACGACTAATTGTCTATGTCTAATGTCCACAAAGCAATGGATGCATTCTTGAATAACACTATACCAATACAAGCTTGCCACTGCATGTTTGTTGTAGGTACCAGTAGGTGTAAATAAGTGATACCTGCTTTTTATTTGAGAAACTTTAGGTAGAAAATTCAACTCTCAGCTCCCAGAGTTCTTCGCTGATGGCCCAGAATACTTTACTCCAAAATCAGCAGACAGCTAAGGAGAATGAGAATGAAAATCTACTGAAACAGAAGGAGCAGCTGAAAGCTGAGTATGAGTCATTGCTTCAGGACCATGAACACCTTGCTTCACTACATGAACGGCAGTCTGCAGAATATGAAGTCCTAATAAACCAGCACAGCTGCTTGAAAGCATTACACAAAAACTTGGACCTGGAGCACAAAGGTCTTGGTGAGAGGTATGATCACTGCCCAGGGGTCCAAAATAGCCAGAATGTGCCCATGTTACAATTTTAGCCTCAAATCGTAGAATCATAGAATAGTTAGGGTTGAAAAGGACCTTAAGGTCATCTAGTTCCAGCCCTCCCTCCCAAGGGGAGGGACACCTCCCACTAAGACATGCCACCCAAGGCTCTGTCCAACCTGGCCTTGAACACTGCCAGGGATGGAGCATTCACAACTTCCCTGGGCAAC
>JANRGW010038863.1:4811-15493 GCA_024733675.1 Psilopsiagon aymara
CTTATCTCAACCTGTGGGAGTTGCATTCTTTCGATTCTCCTTCCCATCCCTCCATGAGCAGAGGGAAGAAAAAGGGGAAGTGAGTGAACAAAATGCGTGGCTGATTTATGGCTTAAACCACGACAATGGGCCATGAATGCTTAGAAGCCAGCTGAAGGCTGCTTTCCCTTCATCCCTCCTGTGCATAGTGAAGCAGAAGTTCCTCTGTTGTTAGCTGCCACTAAGGGAAGAAAATCTGTTAAGAGGGTTACAGCTCCTGCTCAGGCTCTAGGTAGGGCTGCAAAGCACTGCTCTTAGTAGCCTAGTAAAAAAATGAAGTGTGTACATAGTTTGTGTGTAATTAGTTCATTTCAGGAATGAACAAGGATGCCAGTACACAAATGGTCCATCATTGCATCTTCCATCATTGCAATCACCCTTGCAACAACAGATTTGTGTATAGGATCGAAGTCTCACTCCATCCCTTTGGCCAAAAAACAACTAGGCCTCTGCAGAAAACAATTTTAATAGGCAGTTTGCACTGTGTACTCTTGACATCAACATCTAGCTGACATCAGCTCACTCAAATAACATAATTACTCAGGTCAAAAGGGACCTCAGGAGGTTTCTAGGCAACCTCCTTTCCAAAGCCAGAGCAGGACAGATTCCAGGAGGTATTTCTGAGTAACCCAACTTGTAACCAGCCTTCAGGTAGAGTACAAGCCACTAACTACTACATTCTGACCCAATGATCCTGCCAGTTTTTCACACATCTAGTGGTTCACCCATCCAGACCACAACATCTGAACTTGGATACAAGAAACCTAGGGAACACTGCGCTGAAAGCCTTGCTAACGTCAAGGTAAGTGACATCCACTGCTTTCCCTCATCCACAGATTCAGTCATCTATTCTCAGAAGGCAATCAGGTTGGTCATGCATAATTAACCCTTTGCAAGTGCATGCTGACTATTTCTAGTCACCACCTTCTTCTTTTTTTGCCCAGAAATGTGGAATACTCCATGATTTTCTCAAGGAGGAAAGCAAGTCTCAGCCCCATTCTCCCTGAGCAGTGGGTAGCCTGGGACCAAGGGCAAAGAACTTTAAGGTTGTAAATCAGACTGTCAAGTAACAGCTACAGAAGCTACCAACCACAGAAGCCTTTTGGAAGCTACCAAGTTGAATTTCAGAATAACAAAAGCTGAACAAAAAAAATGCCCCAAGATGTAACAAACTCCACAAACAAACACAAAAACCCAAAGAAAACCTCACCCCCCAGAAAAGCCTGCCTGTAAAAATAATTCACAAAAGGTCAAAAAACAAAGCAGGGAACAACCCACTTCCCCAGACTGCCAAAAATGGAGCGGAAAGACAACAACAACAAAGTCAACCGCCATCCAAACAAACTGCCCAAATCCAGAAACAATAAACTCTCCCTCCCAACCTGCTGAAAAGACAAACAGCAGTAATGTTCCCTGCTGAAAAACTATCCAGGGAAAACAAAACAAATAACAAAATAAAGACAGAAGCCAAACAATAGTTTGTTGTTTTGTTTTCTTGGAAATATTTATGAGCAATATTCAGAGGAAATGTTCTCGAGGGGAAGTCACGTAACCAAGCAAAGAAATGAGGCAGAGGCTGGGAAAATAGATGGATCTGGCTCTCCAGAGGGGACTACTGATGCCTAACAAATCCAAAATCATCAGTTTATTCCCACTATGCGCACACACCAAGCCTCTGACAAAGAGCAACCTCATACCTTAGCTACTGACACTCCTGATGAGACACTTTTGCAGGCAAAAGTTTGATTTATTAACTTAAGAGCTGACTGATGCCAGTAAAGATAAAGTCATCCAGTTTTCAGAGCATTTTCCAATCTTTTCACTTTTTTTATTTTAATATTGCAAATATTCTTTATCTAAATACACACACAGGAAGATTTGCTGTTAATGGTCCTTTCATTTATTTGCTTATTACCTCAAATGTCTCTTTGAACTCTATACTGACACCTGTATAACTTTCTGTATATTAGTAATTAGTTGTGCTGTTCACTATCTCCATAAGACAACTTACTTGTAAGCCTATCTGTAATCTTAGTATTTGCAATCATGTCTTCAGCCAGAATTTCAGAGGCTGAGGTAACAAGTGGTTTGTGTTTTGTAGTCCCTCCAGGATGGCGCAGTTGTGCAGGCTGTTTTCACACCAAACAAGGTCAGCACAGTGTTTCATTACACAAACACAGGTCTGAGCTCTTTCTGAAATAATCTGTGCCCAGCAGGTAGAAATAAAGCTGAGATTTTTCTCAGGCATCTCTAATTTCTGTGCCAAGCAAAGCAAAGCTCCAATAATGAATACTCAGCATCTCACGGAATTCTCCTAACTATGCTCAGAGCAAACATGGGAAACATCTGTTTTTGCAATTGGATCAGAAAGCTCTTGCTATATTTTCTTAAAAGCTAGCTTCAGATAGATCACACCAGGACTGGTAGTCCTTGTCCCCAGGATGGCTCAGTGTCCTCCTGAAAGAAGAGGTGAGGTACCACAGCTCACAGGACTGCTTAAGAGATATCCAAGCTTGCTTCATGTGCAGTTGGAGACTTGTTTACAACTAGTAAACTCAGCAGCCTAGGCAGACCTGTTGCAGACATTTATGATCTGTGTCACCAGGCTATTCAAGCCCTGTCCAAGAATGGGGATGCAGCAAGTCTGGCTGGCAGAACAGGCTGTCCTCTGCCCTTCTCAGCCTGTTATCCAGGTCCTTAATCAGAGTATGATATCATTGCTTTCCCCCATTCTTGATTTATCTTTAGCAGAAGAATAGCATGACTGCATTGGTCACAAATGCATTGAGATAAATGTGCTGTTTATCACTAGAAATTTAATTCAGGACTTTATGCCTCATGAACACCACACAATCTCCAAGCAAATATAAAGAAATTCCAGGTAAACCTCTATGGCCCCCCCATGCAGCTAGCTAGCACTTACTAATCTTAGGAGGCATTTAAAAGGTCTGCAAGAATATAAGACCACAGTTTTATGTATATTTTAAATATACTGTATGTCTGATATCCTGCATTAATTTTCCATTTCCACTGTGTTAATACTCTAAGTAATCCCCATTTTTCACTCACAATTTCCATTACTGTTGAGTCTCTTAGAGCATTTTTTTTTTAAACTTCAACATGTGTTTAATCCAATAAAGAAAGGAAAGTCAAAAGAAACTAAGCAGCCTACTGAAGATCCCTGAAAAAAAAAAAAGTAACAAAACCCAGGTGCCTTCACATCAGCTCAGCACTCTTAAAAACATTTTGCAGTTCTTGAAAGGTCAAAGCCACAGAGTTTTCAAAGAGAAAATGAAAAAATATATATACTGAACACTTTGCACACCAAACCTAAATGTATATAGACATCTTAAAGGCCTGAATAAAAACAGCATCAATTGTTGACCATCAGAAACTGATATGTGACTCCATGGAGGGAAGTAGTACTAGACACCCCTTGTCTCCAAATCCCATGCTGATGGACTAAGCATGATGGAGAGAGGAATGGACCACGACAATAACAGATTACCAGTCCCCCACAACATACCCTCCTCTGTGATTTCCACTGGAGTAGCACCTCTACCATCTGCCTTGCAGCTTCAATGTTAGAAGCTTTAGAGCTTTACTAGGATTGTTCTCTGTATTATGTAAAAATACCAGCCATTTTCCTCACCAGTTGGGATGAGATAGGAGCTGATTTGCTGTATCAGTAGCAAATGAGAGCTGGGAGAGCTTTTATCCCAGATGACATGCCCAGGTGTGGCCTACCTCAATTTCCTGAGTCCTCAAGATGCTCATAAAAATTAATTTTAAACTTTCTAGTACTTTTAGGACAGGGTAACAGAGCATCCACTTTTTTTCCTCTCCTCCTCATCCTTTCTTCATCTTTCCTCATGCTCCCTTTGAGCAGAATGGGAACATCTCCCATTTGAGGGAGCATCTCTAGCCATGTGGAATGCCTACAGTTAGCAACAACAAGAGGTCAGTGCTCAAAGTCATTATGGCTGCTTGATCAGTGTTTGGTTTTCCAGGTGAAAGCTTCCCGTAGGCAGTAGGCACTAATCGTGGTCTTCTTGGCCCGGCTGCTCACAACCCCATACCCAAGTGATGCTGTGCTTGTCACACATTACCTTTACTTAATCCTTGCCAAAAGCTGCAAGAATGTATGAGAGCAGGCAATCTGCCATCATGGTAAGTTTTTACAAGCCTTAAGTTGCAACACCCAGGCCAGCTCTGAAAGAGGTAGCATCCCTGAGCCTCGCTCCCTGATCCTCTTCCTGAAGTTATTTCAGCACTGAGGAACACTAAAGTTGAATGTCTGCATGGTCTTTGACAACAAGACTGCTGCATTGGATGGTGTAGCCCAACGAGCTTTTGGTGCAGATATTTATCACCTTTTAAGATTCAGAGATGAGAGATTCAGTTTTTCAGAATTAGCTGTCCCCATCCCACCATGTTCTCCTAGCTGGGACATGCTCCAGGAAGGGACATTCAATTTGGATTGATAAACAATAACAGTTGCCAGCAGAAGAGATTTACTGTTAAGGTGAAAAGGTTACCACAAAGCTGTGCTGAATGATTTCAGTGAAATCTGAGACTCAGATACTGACCTCCAAATCCAGGTGAGCACAGGAGGAAGCACAACTCATGCTGGTTTGGAAGCGTACCATTTCCTCAGAAACAGGGACCTAGTTTCAAGAGATCAGCCTTGAAACAAAAAGCTTAATAGCATTAAAACAAGGTGAAATGTTGGGTGGTTAAATGCAATTGTGACAGCTGATGAACCTTATCCAACATCACTTCTAGACCAGTGCAATATACCTTCTCCAAAAGGCACTTTGCAACCCTGAATTTTCCACAGTTACAGGTAGTTAAGGGAAGCATTTACCAGAAACAGATTAATTTCGAAAACCATCTTGTGCTTATGTTGTCTTCCAAGGTGAAGGGAAGGATATGAGAGACATAGCTGTTGTTTTCTGATTAGAAACTTCACTACATTTGAAGTTTTGAGTCCTCTGTGTGTGTGCAGACTATTTCCTGCTACAGTTGATCTAACACCTCGCCACCCCAGCAAAATACAGTGCCTGGGCATTTGCACTCGATATGCTTGCCACCACGCCTCTGCCAGAGTGAAGAAGTCAGTCCAAAGTGTCAGGTTTGGGGACCAGAGGAGTGAAGGGTAAATGGAAACACATGCATCATTATTTACATGGCTGAAATGTACCCAGCAGTTTCCTATGACTTGCATGCTTGCCTTGCTTGATATATATATATGTATATTTAATTTTTCTAAAATAAAGCTTGGCAGCAGCTCAGACCTAGGATTAAAATAACCGCTTTGTGTTATCCCAAGGCAAGAGCAGAGAGCACCTCTACGTTTTACCAGCTGCTCTGCCCCTGCTGCTGGCACAGACTGCATGAGGTCTGCCTCCTCCTGAACAAGCAGGAGGCAGGGAACATCTTTTTTCACAGCCATTATTTGGAGACATTCCTGCAGCTCTTCCCTCAGACCCTTCAAACCCTTTGCTTGGTTTGAAAAGCTTAGTTTGGAAGGTTTTTAAAATAGCTGCCAGTTCCTAACATCAGTGGTGATAACCTGTGCTACAAACAAGTCCATATGGAGAAGGTCCATTTTAGGTGCTACCATTAGACTGTAGGAGCTTTCAGTTCCCCCCCCAAAAGTTATGAAACTTGTGGTTAAAGACCAGCTTCTCTAGGACTGCTATTGCAAGAGAATCTGGCTTTTCATTTAGAAATAGATTTAATTCCCCAACTATGAGGGCCTGAGTGTCTGCGAACAAGAACTCAATGTTCACAAACCAGTAAGCAAATGAAGACCCTGAGGTTTAATTGTAATAAAAAAAAAAAAAAAAAGGAAAAAGAGAGAAAAAAAAAAGAAAAGTTATGACTAAGGTCTGACTCATGATTTTCAAGTTCTTAGAGGTAGTGAATTTAGTAATTCTGTAGTCTCTTATGCATTGCGACTTCCATGAGTTTCTTCACACATCATTAACAGAAATTTCACACAAACCTGTCAATCCCATATCCATACTACAAGGAAATCTGTTTCATCGAATGCAGTCCAGGAAAAGCTGGCTTATGACTTCTATAGGAGATACAAATGAGTAATATATGTAGTTTTTTTCAGCAAATTCAAATCTCTAGTGAAAAACAAAGGCACATTCCCAGTTTGAACTCTGCTAAGCATCATGTCAGATTCCAGCAATGCAGACCTTCTGCCTTGCTTAGCCTGCAGCACACAAAAAGCCAAGTGAAGTGCTACTTCATTTTTTAAAAGTGATTTATATATACGGGCTTACAGTATTGGATACTATCTTTCAGCGCAATCATAGTATAGAATGTTTTGTATGTAACACTGCTGTTGTAAGACTTCAAATACCTGAGGTCATTCAGCGCTGCAGTAACAGGAGGCTGCAACAGGAAGCTAGAGGTGTTTCAGACCTAAGGGAGTGGATAAGACTCCAGGACTTCTGATGCTCAAAGCCTTAACTACACGGTGATCACAAAACAAACAGACAAGCCTCACAGCATGGTCCCAGAGGCACAGACTCATCTGTCTGCATAATGCTGACATCCACATCACAACATGGAGTAAGCTGGGTTTAGGGGTCTCTTTCTCAGGAGAAAAAGTAAGAAGCAGGGTCAATACATTTGCTTTGCAGTAGATATTATTGCTCCTTACCTGTGCTTTGTTATTACAATTCATGCTGTGAACCATCTCCATTTCCCACAGCTTAGCACTCCCTGGAGCATGGTGTGCTGTGCCTGCAAGTTGATAAGGCTGCTTTATGATCTATGGCAGCTGGCTTTAATTAAAGCTGCCTCCTCTGCATCGCTTCTAGCCTTGTGTGGACAGAAACACAAATTATTTCATCTTCTCTGATCCACAAGATGCCAAGCTCACAATTACAAGCTGTCATTAATAAGAAAGTTATTCCCACTGGCTCAAGCACCATTGGAAGAGAGCTAAGGAGAAGATATACAGGTTTGGCAAACTAATCCTCCACTTCCCTACACAGACTAAGCAGAAAACTTATTAAGCATATTGCCTTCAAACCTCCCTATCTCAAAGAGCTCCTGGAGGGAGCCCAAGCAAACCATTCATTTGCAGTCACCTTCAGGCAGCAGATAATTTTTGTCCTTTGAACTAATGAGACAGGTCCCAGTCAGGAAAACACAGTGTTTCTCACCTGTGGGACTCCATCCTTAATTCCTACCAACACTTTCTGTGTGAGTGTGTGTAGGAGTGCAGTTACACATGGAGTCACTCCTCCACAGGTGGGACTGAGGACATTAATGGGCCTTGATTGCCCTAACCACTCCCACCTGTCAGCACAAGAGCTGCCAGGCTGTGGGTGAGCTGTGCCATGGGTTTTCCTCCTGACTTGCTGTCTGTCCTTACTGCATTGACCTTAGCCTGGACCTGCTGCTCTGCATGATCATGGGGCTATTGGAGACCTGTTGCTGTGGGCACCTGGCCCTGTCACCTCACTTGGATGCAGGTGCTCAGTGTGGGTACCCTTAACTGCTGGCACGTGTCCTCTCCTGGGGCAGCCTCCTGCTGCCTCCTCACATAGCTGAGGCCATCTCAAGCAGTGAGCTGAGTACTGCAAAGCCTGTGGCCTCCATGAAGCTCCAGGGCTTCAAAGGGTGCCCCAGGCCTGTGGGAAGGGGGAGCATGGGGTGACAGGTGGAGCTGTCATAGGGCCACTCCACAGGCACCTCAAGTCACATTTTTCCTTGCCCCCCGATATGTTTACTGGTCCAGGCATCCTGAGAATCTCTCCTCCTGCCATCTAAGCTAGTCACATCTGCTTAGAGCCCCAAGGTGGAAGACCCCAAGCTGCCTGGTGGATGTGGGCAGTCTGGAGTCCATGCTGTTGAAGCAAAAGTGGTGGTTTGCCTTCCTGACCAACACTGAGATTGCTCATGCAGGTCAGGAAAATAGCAGGCAGTTCTTGCACAAAGCCAGGCTCAAACAAGTTCTACATGGGTACAGAAGTCCTACCTCATGTTCTTCTCACCCTTATGCTATTTTTACAGTATGCAAGATTCAAGCAAACCATTTTATCTTCAAAGGATGGAGGAGAAAAACAAAACAGAAAAAAACCCAGCAAACTCTTGACCCTGTATTCCAGGTGGAGAACTCAAACAATTGAACCTTGCTTTTAGGATCACCTTTAGCAGAGACAGTATTTGAACATTGTAGCACCAAACCATTGACAGATAATACTGTTGTTTACAGAGTGTGAGGTTGTTTTCTTCCCCCTAGGAGAGCAGAAGACAGGGCTGCTGACAGCCTTTCTCAGCCATCAGCTCATTTCTCCCAATCTCCCTGTGCTCAAGGGTTCCTAGAATTTACACAGGAGGCACCAATGCTACAGACAACTCAAGACTCTGTTGAGAGTCATGGTGGAAGATGTCATTCTGCTGAAGTTAGGGCAGATTGATAATGCTTGGTAATAAGACACCTTAGTCACGCAAACGTGTGTATAAAGAATGTTAACCTTTTAAGTTCTGGAGCTGATGATTAAGCTTTATGGCCACTTCAGTATAGCAGGCAGTTTCATCTTTTTAATGAGTGGGATGTGTAGTGTCTTATTTCTTGTATGTCTTCAATGTTGTCATAGAAGCAAGTAACATATTTTTCTGATACAGATCTACTTTGGTACACCCCAAGCTGGTACATTTTGTGCTTAGTTTCTGTCTCCAGAGGATAAGAACAGCAATCTCAAACCTATGTGAACTTTAAGGATATACTAGCATGCTGTGCATTTTAAAAGGATCTGTGTTATCAAACTAGAGTCAACAGATTCAAACTGCAGGGAGTTGGTGGTTGTACCAGACAATGATGCTGCTCAGTGGATTTTGACTGTTAATACAAAAGTAAAACAATTAATATATTTGAAAACATCAAGTATTTTTAGAAAGAATTTGTACATTCAGCCTTTAATGTTGATAGGAGGCAAATACTTTTCAGTACCACAACTGACCTGGAATTTGACTCAAAACGAGACCAATTCCATGCTTGGACTTCATTCTTTTCATGTAAAGGATAAAAAACTACATAAAACTTAGTGCAGCTCTGAAATACTTTCCTCTTGTTGAAATCAAACTGATGGTCTGAATCCACTTGGATTCAGATCCAAAGACAGGATGGATCCAGGTTCAGCCAGGTTGGATGGGCTTTCAGCAACCTGCTCTAGTGGAAGGTGTCCCTGCTCATGGCAGGGGGGTTGCAACTATATGATCTTTAAAGTCCCTTCAAACCCAAACCATTCTGTGATTCTATGGATTAATTTCCAGGCTCTGTAAGCAGTTTACTTGCACTTAAGGGACTTGGTGATCCCACAGTATCAGAATTCAAAGCTCAGCACTTGAAACAGAGTACCTGAGCTTGAGTTCTCCTTTAGCCACCATCCACCTAGGGCCTACCCTATCATGGTAAGCAGAGCACATTTATCTACAGAAAGGAATTCAGTCTGCAACCACTCAGCTCAATCCTTAATTTCACAGGGAGAATGACCTCCAAGGAGATTATGCTTTTGAATTTTTTACCAAAGAGACTGTCTTACAACCTGTTTCACCATGAGCATCCATTCATCCATATTTTGTCTGTTTAGTAAAGCTGGTTAACTATGAAGCTTGTTTCAAAGATAAGCCTTCTAAGAAGGTTCATCTACAAGACTCAAGATTTCTAATCAGCTCTGGGAAGGTGTACCTCATTAGGCTCAGATGGAAGACAGGGTTCCTGTGTATCAGCTTGGGAACGAAACCCTTCAGCCATTTTTCAAAGCTTGATGTTGTGATGACTCACATGAGCATTTCTGCTAGTCACCTAGCAGGAATTGCATAGCATGCTCTCTGTATTGTAGCTGAGGGAACATTTTCCATAGCATATGGAACTTCACTCTATGTCTCTAACAAAGCATGTCACTTAAAAGTAAAAAACTGTGTCCCATGTCAAAGAAAAAACAGCCACCAGGAAATAAGGTAGCATCCATGTGGGTGCTACTGATATAGATAGCAGTAGCCCAGAGAACATAAAGAAGGACTACAGAACTATGGGAGAGGTGATTAGGGGCTCTGGAGCTCAGATTATCTTTTCCTCAGTTCTCCAAGATGCGGGGCAAGACCTTAAAAAGGCTAGGAGGATTGCCCAGGTTAATAAATGGTTAGAAGGTGGTGCTATAGTCAGCGGTTTGGGTACCTTGAACATGGGACTCAATTTAGTAGGCCAGGTCTACTGGGTCTGGTGGAGCTGGTCTGACAAAGAAAGGGAAGATTTGGTAGAAGGCATGCCAGACTGGTCAAGGATGCTTTAAACTAGATGTGTTGGGGGACTGGGGCATCATTCCTTCCCAACACATCCAGTCTCTTGCCAGCACCTACAGTAAGCATTCGGAACAATGTAGAGATATTTCATCTACTCCAGCCGGTGAGCCGGCTTGACTTGGAGCTCGGCACAGATGCCTCTGTACAAATGCCCGTAGCATGGGGAACAAACAAGAGGAATTAGAGATGTGTGCACGTCTACGGGGATATGATATCATAGGCATCACAGAGACATGGTGGGATGGCTCCTATGACTGGTGTGTTGGAATGGAAGGTTACAGGCTCTTTAGGAAAGACAGGCCTGGTAG
>JANRGW010038863.1:28712-47102 GCA_024733675.1 Psilopsiagon aymara
AAGGCCGGGTTGGACATAGCCTTGGGTGATATGGTTTAGTGGGAGGTGTCCCTGCCCATGGCAGGGGGGTTGGAACTATATGTTCTTAAGGTCCTTTCCAACCCTAACTCTTCTATGATTCTATGATTCTACAGACAGTCTAGCCCAGGTTTTGAAGCCAATCCCTATAATTTGAATAGACTGAAAAAAAAAAAAAAACAAGAAAAAGAAAAATATTCACATTGCTTTGAGTGAGGAACATATCCTTCACATCCTGTTCTACATGGCAAAGCTGAGCAGGATTAAACACTCATCATCTTCCGCTCCAGCATGAAGCCATCCACATGCTGGTACACGTCACCCATGATGCTCTACAGGTTCCTTCTGACACTAAGCGTCCATGTGTTTGCTCTTTGTGTTATAATGTCATCTATGTAAACAAATGAATGCTATCTCCTGGCAGGTCTGAGTTTCAGAATTTAATGCGGTGCTGTCATCATGTTTGCTGTTACCTCTCTAGTTTCTGCTCCTTGGCTTGTGTTTGTACATGCAACTGCAGATGAGGGCTTTCAGCTAGGGCATGTACCTGTCTGTATATCTAATCACTTAGCTGATACTGAACCAGAATAGTGGCATTTTCTTTTAACTATGAAAGACAGCACGTAAAGGGATGTTGCTGAGACCTGTTATTAAATTATGTATTAAAATAAGTGTTGTATTAAAAGGTAATATATCACTAAACAGTGTACAGCTCCACCTTTACTAGGATTTGATATACAGATGAAAAAGACCACATTACTGTTGGCATAGAATCACATAGGTTGGAAAAGAAGGACCTCTACTCTAACCTCCTTATCAAGGTAAGTCCTGTTTAGAGAAGGTTTCTTGAGTTCAGTCAAGTTTTGCTTATCTCCAAAGACAGAAGTTTTACAACCTCTTTGCGCAACCTGAGCCAGTATTTCTCTACCCTCATGACAGGAAATTCTTTTCGTCTATAGAGGTGGAATTTTCATTTAAGACACATAAAACAATAAAAATTGGACTAGAAAAGAAATAGAAATCGGCCCTAGCTAGACCTAGAAGCCACAGCCATTTTTGGTGTGGTTTGCTCAGCTCTCAAAATTTCTGCTTTCCTCCATTGTATATTTTCACCGCATACAAAATAGTATTTCTCTGTAATCTCCTAAATATTCTAGATACCCCATTTGTGTCCTAGAAGCTGCCAAGGTAGTGTCTCATTTTAATTTCTTGATGGCCTTGCTCAAAGACCTGCTGTCACTGTATGAAAGTCCAGTATACTGAAAAAATCAATTACAGAAAATGATACAGAAAACTTCCAGATGGCCTCTTCATATTCAATATGAAAGAGTTAAATGACTGCAGCAAGAGCAGCAGAGTTGTCTTTTCCAGGGTCAATGCATGTAGCAAGAAAGTAACACAAGCTGATGCAAAGTATGCAAACATCCCCAGCAGGATCCTATACCAGCCCTACACCACGCCCCAAAGAACACTGTCCTCTCAGGGATGCATCCTCCCCTTGACCCCAGAAAGTTGCTGCTGTTTCCTTTGCTGATCTCCCGCAAAAGGGAGGAGGAAATGAGTTCAGTTAATGTCTCTGCTAGCTAGGAGTGACATTGCACACTCCTCACATCACAGCATATTTCATCATCTATGTATCTTTAATCTGAAGACACAGATCTCCTTTTTTAAAGGGACTGGGAGTCCTGCAGGTGCAACATGCACTGTACTGCAGAACGAAAGGGAACTATGGCTTAGACTGATGCTTCTTGGCTTGCAGCTCTCTTTCTCTCCCAAACCTTTGATTTTTTTTTTAATTATGATCACCAGACTGTCCCTCACTGCTGACAAGTGAATCTGCATCAACATCTTTCTGATGCCTCATCTAATCTGCTGTACCCTTCCTTCATTGTCAGAGATGTGGCAATGGTAACAACAGTACTCACCAAAGGTCAGCTGAGAGACGGGCTGTCCCCATAAGGAGAGCCATCTGAATTTACGAAACATGAATATCTTGATGTAATAACAAGAACTACACTAAGCATGTCTCTGAGAGGCTTTTGGCAAGCTCCTGATTATCATATGTATTCAATGAGCTGCTCTCTGCCACAATATTGTCTTCTCTGATATCCTTAGAGAACAGAAAATAATTGCAAGTTATTTGTATCTTTGCTGTACACAGGGAATGCTTCAGCTCTTCCCTGTTCTCATACTTGAATGGTACATATCTATTTATACAGTATAAATTAGAAAGTGACTATTTTTGGCACCTAGAATTTGAATGATTACTCCTCTAATACAGTCAAACATTTCTGAAATGGTGCTCCATAATGTTAAAGAGCTGCTACTCTCACGTTGCAGTGGGAGACACTCAGAAGTCTGTAAATGAACAGTTATTTCAATTTTAAGAATTAAATCAGAAATACCTATTGTATCCATAAGATTTTAAAAAGACATTTTAAAAATTATTAGTGACACTGTGGAAGAGCTTTGAGCCATCCCTTCCCCGCCCCAAACCCTAATGGCCGCCTTCCAAAGTGATATGGAGGCAGGGCAATGAGGAAGATTCAGATTTCAGAGAACATGTGAAAATGCTATTAAAAATGGAAGAATTTATTCTCCAGTTTTCCATGAGGAAAATAAAATTGTGTAAGATGCAAGATCATATCTTTAACATAGCACATTTTTCATTTAGAAGAAAATCAAGCAATAATTTCCAGTCCACTGTGAGGAAGAACAGCAGTTTGCAGTCTACTCATGCAGGCTCCCTCTGTGCTAACAAGCTGTAGCTATTTTAATGCTTTTTAGCTACAGCATTCTTACATGTCATTGAAAACATCCAGCTTTCTATGCAACAAATATGTACTCTAATGAGGTAGTTCTCTAGAATATATTCCTTTACATGTTACGAGATAGCAAGTTTGAAATAAACTAAAACAACACAAACCAGATCAAAGATTAACAACCTACATACCTGGTAAAAGGGTCTGCTCATGTCCAAAGTGGCAACTTGATCCTCCTCTTTCCACAGTGTTTTTATTATTCTTTAGTGGGTCTTTTTTCAGGGTTGATTATAAAATCTGGCCTCTTCCCTGATTCTCGATCTATGTGATTTTGCCTGTTTAAAACAGTTGTTAATGAGTATGATTAAGCTGGCACATCTTTAAGTAACATTAAGCTACTTGAAATATATTCCTCCTAATACACCAGATTTTTTTGGTATCTCAAGAGATATTTATAAATCTCCTCTTATTTGCCCCAGAGGAGTTTACTCCTTTACACCTTTATAGTTAGGCAATGTGTATTTTGAATTTATCGAGGGTCCTTCTGTTTTGACCTTCACCACACTTCCTTCCCAAATCTTGGGAAGGAATCATCTGTTTCTTGTTGATGACTGGGTCTATTTTCACTTGTCTTCCTGCAAGGTCATAATTCCAATGTGGTTTTGCTCTCAGAAAGCAAAAATCACACCTGTGTTTTCAGGGGAGGTACAGTTGCCATTGCAGATTTCAAAGCCAAACAGCCTTGCCTCCTCTGGGCATAGGAAGATCTCACAGCAGGGTCATCACCTTCGAAATGGTGAGAAGCTTAGTCATGGTACTGCTCACTTTATGCTTAGAGTTTGTGGCTATCTACAAACATACTGTCCCTGTTGTGTATTTGCTGCCTCTCCACAAAGCAGAATGCAACCCCTTCTTGACCATTTGTTCATTAAACTCACACAGAGATTCACCTAGGTATATCAGAAGCACTTCCAGTTCTATCTTGTTTGATGCCTAATGTGTTGTTTTGCTCTTCAAAAATTCCACATCCCATATCACCCACCCCCCCCACACACACACACAGTATATCCAATAAAAGGTAAAACTGCCAATTGCATTTTCTTTTCTACCCCCAGATGATCTTTCATCCACAATCTGAACTTTGGAACATTAAATTACAAGCAATAAGGAATTTTTACTCACTCACTTTCTCTTCTTCCCAGAAAGCAACTGCTGCTGCATTGGATTAAAAAGCGATGGCTGGCAGGTAGGTTTGGAGCCCACCTCACAGCACTTGTGCAGTACCACACAAGCTTCTCCAGCCTGTCACAAGAGAAACTCTTGGTCCTGTGCAGAAGCACAGTAGAACACTCAGTGAGGGCTGAGGAGTGAATCCACAGGAGCTTTTATTTTGAAAACTAATAAATTTCCAGTTATTAAATTAGTTCTCAGCTCCCTTACCCCATTCCTGGCCATGTGTCCCCTTCTGAAACCCCATCCTCTATTTTCACTGATTTCTCCATCTTCTCATGTCTCACTCCTGTGAGACTGTGCTCATTTGAAGAGCAGAGCTCCTGTTTCATGTCCCTTTATGGGAAGCTGGTGTAGTAAGCTTTTTTGCTTAAGCACGGTACCTATCTCCCCCAGGGAGGTTATTCATGCTGCCTGGTTTCACACACCCAGCTCTGGTGCCTCAGGAGACACTAAAAAAAAAAAAAAAGAAAGGAAAAAAATGTCTTCACCAGACAGCACAGACAGCACAGCTTGGCTGGACTACAACATGTGAATTAGGCTTCACTGACTCTAAGTAGAGCCAAGCCAAACTAGGTTTCTAATGCCTAATTTAAATTAGGCAATAAGATTACTGCCTGCACCATCACTCTAACAAACATCCATCTCCTGCCCCATGCTCATTCCAAGTTTGCTCCTTGGCTTTGACAGTCACTTCAAAGAGATGGAAATTACAAATGACCTACATGTAGGGAAGTGCAGGATTTTGTCATGCTTGGTCAAAATTTATTTTAATTGCTTGTAAATGGAGATCAGAGTGCTACTAACAATGCCTTGGGGTAAGAGTGGCATTGTGGACTAAAATAACTGAACTCTATTAAAACATTTAATTTTGGAGACAGACTTGCAATGAAACTGACAAGAAGTTTAGTGAGGGACTGCAAATATACCAGGACATTTATAGCATCATTTGAGAATTGTTTAGCACACTGAATTAGCAATAAAGGCAATTCAATGTGTAATTTTATGAAGAGATTCTTCCTTCAGGTCACAAAATGTGTATGTCTGAAGGTCCAACTTTCCTTTGCAAATTATTTTTTTTTATTTTTTTCATCAATTTCTGCTACCATCAGGTTTCAAAGAGGGATGTTCAGTTGTCTAAATACTGAAGGTGGTTTGGGCACTTGCCAGCTTCTAAGGCATCATGTTCACTATACACTGGACTGCTTTGAAGGATGACTTTCATCTAAAATATCACATCCTTTAGAACTATATTTTACCTATATTTATATTTATTTGGTCTTTATTTCTAGAAGTTTCTTTCACCTCTCACTGGCATCCAAAGGAAATTTTGTGGCAGGGCTGAGGTAAATTAAAACTGACTCCAAAGGGGAGGGTTATTTTTGTTAATAAAATCAGTAAATGTCTCTGCCAGGAAGCTGTGAATACCAGGATGGACAGGTGCTTCACATCAAGTAGAAATACTGTGTTTATTTATACAGCACTTTTCAACACGCATTCTGGGCAGTGGTCATAAGAGTTGCTACTGACACAGGGGACAATAACTGAAAGTGCTCAGGAAACTTTTGGGCTGGCCCAGAATAGGTACAGCATCATGGAGACAATGGAGGCATGCTCCTTTTTTTCACTTTTAGCTGAAGACAAAGTAACAGCAGCATATTGCAGCACCATGATGTGTACAAATACGAGCTCTAGAAACACATTTTGTGCCACCTTATGGCACAAAAATAACCTAGTTCAGATCTATTGCAAAGTTGACAAGGAAGTTCTTTCAGTCAATCAAACAACATTCCCTGAAACCTTGTGCTATAATTAGGCACTTTCCCAGACTCAGATGACTGAGTTCCTTTGTCCTGATGATTTACATTTGCTTTCCACTTTGCCCTCTGTGATTCCGAAAAGCTACTGCGAAGCTATCTCTCCTCACAATCTGTAGCTCACATAGAAATAGAAGCTATCTGAAATGTCCCCAGGGAAAACATAGATCCTCACATTTCACTGGGCTTTACTCATTCCTGTAGAGACACTGTACCTTTGGGTACTTCTCTGCACTGACGTATTTGCTCCATCGGCAGCTAAGAGGAAGACATGGGTAACTTCCTCCAGTGCTGGAAGACACAAGCGTAGAGTTCTACTCCTACAGTGCAATATTTCTTTATTCAGAGCACCATGAAATCCTGACCCCAGTGAGACATGAGACACTGAGTTATGTCATTGCTGAGAGAGACTTTTTGTCCTGTCACTAAGACACACTTTATTCTTGGTTTTAGACATATTTTTTTTACTACTGATACCAATCTGCATATTAACTACAGAACTAAGTGGGACCATCCATGATGCACAGCTAGAAATATGTTTTAGTGGTTGAATACAAAGTTTGGAGTTAAGAGTTTAAATAATTTTCTTAGGAATTATTTCTTTGGGCATTACTTGACAAATTAAATTGACTTAGATGAATTACAGACTTGGTCCAGTATAGATTAACTTTATTAAATTCATATGAATAGTCTGATTGTTTCTGTAGTTCTACGCACCTGAATCTCTGCCATCATATCACTATGCAAAAAGCCTGAATGATAAAAGCTCTTAAAAGCATGCAGGAAGATATTTTACCATCACTTTTCAAGATAAAAAAATTATAAAATATGTAAAGTAACATGAGCTTAAGCACAGTAACATACAACAGGCAGAAAACAGCAATGGTTATTATGCAGAAACAGAATTTTCAGTAGTGAAGAAATTACTTCTTTCTTGTGACCCTGTCTTGTAACCTCTGCTGTGAAGAGATCTATTGATCCAAGAGAAGATGTTTTGCTCAGAAGCTTGAATCCAGACTCCCTCTAAGCAGGCAGCCCTACTCTAAGTGTGCTGCCCAGCAGTGTACTTGAGCCAAGTGAAGACGACCTTGTAATTCAAAGTCTTCTTATTTTCTGACAGATAAATCCTAGCCTAGATACTGGTTTTCCTTTCAGCTGCATATGTGTAGGTACTTTCTTGTGAGTAATTTCAGAAAATACAGTTTCTGTCTCTCTTTCATACATCCCAGATTTCAGGCCAGCTTCCACTTGCCTTCCAACTTTCTTATCATCTGCAGCTGAGTCATCTCCCATGCTTCCTGTAGTTTGGATTAATTCCTTCTTTGGCAGACGGAATTTCCCCTCCCACCCTTCCTCCACAGACTCCTCTAGCAAGTCATCTTGCTTCCCTGCTGTAGCTTTTCCAGCTCTAACATTAGAATTGGTACACTTCCCTTCCTCAGACCAATTTTAAGAACAAATACACTTCTATCTGCAAAATACTGTGATGATTGCCACAGAAAACCGCGTAAGCAACATAATCCACAGTGTGCTTTCACAAGGGTATTAATGAAGGGCATTTTAGGAATGGAAGGTTATAGTCACATCAAGCTGATAAACAAGTATCAGCTGCTCCACAGACAAAGCTGCTGCGGCAGGCAGAGGGAGGGAAATAAGATCTCCCACATGGAGCTGAAGATTTGTAGGGTTCAACCAAAGCAGGTAGAGCAGGAACAGGAAGAGAAGATGCTTAATGGACCGAGCACAGGCAAGCTGGTTTCTGGGACAGAGGGAATAGTGATAACTAAAGCGTGGAGGCACTTTTAGCACCTCATTCAGGAATCAACCTGAGATTTTAGGAGACAGTCTTACTAAATGTTCTTCCTCCACAGCCCTGGTCACACTCCTGAGAAAAACTGCAGCTATAGAGAGAGTGTTGAGGTTAATGAAAACATCATCCAGCTCTCCACTTGGCACTTGGAATGTGCCAATATTGACCAAATCACTGATGCTATTAAATAGACTCCCTCCCATTTGAAATGTGAACAAGTAAATATTAGTGCTACCTCAAATGAGACTTGGAGAACACACATACCAACCCCCCCCTGCTCATTACCCTTACACATTGCTTAGAGAGCACAGTGTTTGGAAATGATGTGCTACATCTCAGCTAGATTAGATCCAATTATAAGAAAGGTAAAAGAAAAAACCTTGCAGTTTATGCCAGACACTACCTTATGAATTGAAAATTATATCAAAATGCACTGTATTCATAGTTCATCTGTATTTCTCAGCTCAGAGTTAAAGTGCAAAAAATTCTCCATGCTCAGAACATGAGAACACTGCAGTGTTCCCATGACAGGCACATGAGAACACTGCAGTGTTCCCATGACAGGCACAGGAGAACACTGCAGTGCTCCCATGACAGACGTACCTGAGAAACCTCACTGTACCTCCCTGTGATGAATGGGGTGGAAACAAAAGGCACCTCAAATCACTCGGCTTCCAGGGATGCTCTATTTTCACAGACACACCAAACCGAAGAGGACAAAACCTTGCACATACTTCATACACATTCTTTGCTATGAGTATGAACTCCACCTTTTGAGGGTAAATAAAATATTTACAGTCTATGCATTTTGGAAAATTGTTTCTCTCTCAGCAGCAGATCTACTTTTCTGGGCTGCTCCAGGGCAGATTGGGTAACAATCTCTAACTCATCTCCCAGCCCACAAGAGGTTATAGAAAATCTTGGAAAAGATTTTGTGATTTACATATGATTTTCTACTGGAGAGGATACTGAAGTGCTTCCCGTACAATACAAATTATATTATGCATATATTGTTATGAGTCTTTTGTAAAACAGTTTCATTGTACACAGACATTTTTTGTTGGTTTCGCTTACATTTGCTAACTTTTATGGGCTCTGAACCAGTCATATTTCTGAATCATTTGCGTTATTCTTAATACCATTGTGACTGGGATTTTAAACAGCACTTTACTAGCAGGACATGCATGTTGGAATAAATTGTAATGCTAGGGAATTGTCTCTTCAAAGTGCTGTTCAAATACTGTACAATGAAACTTTGCACCGTTTGGGTGAGGAACCAAGAAGTACTTATTCCTGTTTCACCATGGACTCTGAAACCAAGTGCCTGAAGTTGACGCCATGCCCAAACGAGCCCAGCACACCATCCAGGTGGGACTCCGAAGCTGATCTGCACCTCAGAGTCCTCACCATGCCCAGTGAAGAGCAGGCTCCTTATTTTTTGAAACGGTCTTTCACATTTAAAGATGCCATTCTGAACATGAAACACAGCCTTTGGTGCATGGCAAGGAAGAGGATGTTCCTACCCAATCTCAGAAGTTATTGGGCTAAATTTCTCCCTGTCCAATGCCATGAAGTTTGGCAAATGTAGACTTCCTCCTGTACCTCTTTAGTTGTACACATAAATATATAATGAGGTTAGGCATAGTTAACACTTAGGTAACAATACAGTTAAATGGAATAAGATTAATGGAGGTAGCTATTTTCTGAAAGGAAGTACAAGAGCACAGGTGATTGCGTGGATGAGTCAAGTAGTCTCGTTCCCCAGTCATCAGGATGTGTGTTATGACATTTAGGAGCCTGATTTGGTCCTCACTGAAACAGAAAGAAAAAAACCCCTCATCCTCTGCTTCTTGATAATTGGGATCTGCTCAGTCTCATAGTTACTTGGTTTTTTGTTCATTTAACTGCTCCACCTGCATCTAAAGTTACAAGTGTTGATGTCTGCTAAAGAGTACAAGTAGGTCAGCCTTTTTCCTCCACCCTCACCACACTAAACGAACTAATAAAATATCTGGTCCTGCTCATCCAGACACCTCAAAGCCTGCTGCAGGTTAGATCAGCATAAAGAAGACATTTGTAGACACAGTGACATCCATTCAGACCACACACCACCATGGCCAAGTGAACACCAAGGCTCACTGCTGACAGATACCTTGAGCCATGTTATTTTCAGCCAACCCTTAAATTTCAGATTTAATCAGATTTTTCAGACCACTCAAAGCCATTTTCGGAAAGGAGTTTCAGAGATGTGCAGGGACCATGAGAAAGGTTTCAAAGGTGATGGCACAATGTTCTTTTATTTTTGAAAGGCTTTGCTGGGTGGACACTGGTTACTGAGAGCTGCCTTTCCGTTTTTGGTCAACAGTAGAAGTCACGAATAGCACAAACTGGAGGTTTAGGCTTGCTCCACACCTTTGAACTGCTGACAGCAGCTCATGGGGGGAAAGTACAGATCCACAGCAACTGACGGAGAAAATAACACTTTGTATTTCTTTATTGTAGCTGTGCAAAGTTGGGAAATCTCCCTTTATCATTGCATAGATGATAAAAAGCAATTTTTGCTAAACTTCACATGAAGTGCTTCACCTTTGAACATTAATAGAAGCTTGCTTAAATATCTTTAAAGCCTTTTCTTTCACTCAGTGTCAATCCAACTTTTCTTTAGCATCACATCCAGACCTCTGAGTTACAGTGAACTTCAGAGACTGGCAGTTCTTTCCCTCTCCCTTCTCCAAAGAGCACACATATACAAAGACACAAAACAAACAACAAACTCACTAACAGATGTTTGCAAAATTTCAGGCATTGCACGTCATAAAAAATTACACTGCTACAGTGCTTGGAGGTAGGTTAATATTTAGTTTGGCTTATAGTTTCTTCAGACTTCCAGGCCAGTACTCATTTTAGGAGAGAAGCTTCTGTATTTTTTGAAGCCTGGAGCACCCCAACCTACCAGCCACAGGTTGCAGATGTTGTTGGAGCTGATGCATAAAGGCTGCAGATTTCCTTTTTTCTCTTGTATCTCTATTAGTAAGACTTTCATCTTTATTCCTCACCTGGAAAAGGCTGCATTATCTCTGTATTTAGCTTGATCACCTGGGGCAATATTCAACCCACATGCTTCACACAGTCATGTGCCTGACTCCTGCCTCTGCTATGGCTCAGCAATTTAAGGAAGCTGTTAGTGACTCTCAGCTGGTTTTGCAAAACTACAGTAACATCAACTATCCAAGGCCTAAGGTCAGATTCCCTTCCATTCCCCATGGCCACTGGTGACAGATAATCTGCCTATGCACAGTCTTTTTGCTACAGAAAGCACAAGTTCACCCACAGGCAGGCATCCATCTCTCCTCCTTGCAGAGATCCAAATTTGAACTTGTTTCATGATGGTGGAAGGCAGGAGATGGGGCACCCTACCAAATTCTTTTGCACCCTGCATGAGAATGAGAGACATCAACAAATCTTCTGCATAGTCCTTCAGAGACAGGTAATACAAAAAAGTCAGAGAAGACTGGGCAAGATATTCATCCTTCCCCACATTTGCCTGTGGACATAACTTGGTTTTCCCATCACCTGTCCCTGTTGTTCAGCATCAGAAGAAGCTGGTGAGAAGAATGGGCAATCACCTCACTTCACAGGGTGGTGAAGTCTATAGACTTAAAAAAAAAAAATAATAAAAAAAATAGGAGTGCAATTGAATTTTGTGAAAACAAGTAACAAAAACTACTTCTGGGCACCGTCCTTCACTGGTTTGAAGGTGGCCAGAATGCTTCCATGCCATTTTTAACCAAAGATGAGCCTCCCCATTGCCTCTCACAGGGATGTATAAATTTTTGAGCTGGACATTGAAACTGAATTTTCACATCCAAAATAGTCCCCATTATTTGGACATTAGCTTCAAATGATGGGAAGCCCATTTTTTCATTCTGCTTAAACATGCATAAATAACACCCAAACTATGTGTCATATTTTTGCACAGTTCAATGGAAACACTAACTCTGATTTGGCCTTAAACCAAACTAAACTTATATAGAGTGAACTCTTAAGTGATTTTTCAATTTTTTAATCATTTTAAGTTTCTATTACAACTTTCTTGGTCGATTTTTTCAAAGTGCAGTTTCAGGTTCGTACCTTTGAATTCTTCCTATTGCTATCCAAATTCCTCTCTCTGTCTCTAAGCTACAGAGATAAAGACTGCTGGCAATATTCCCCTTTCCTTTTTGGAAGGAACATCCTTCTTTTTACTGACTTTTTTTTCTTCTTCCTCCAGGAAACTTTTGAACAGCCTAGGGAGCAAGTGAGTTTGTTTTGATAATGAACTGAAAATGCTTTTTGATAGTTAGCGCTGAAGTTGGCAACATTTCCACTTATCTCCAAGTTGAACAGTGACTGTTCCAGAGGAGGGTGGGCAAATAGAGACTAACAAAATAAGCAGGCAAGAAAGGCAAAACTTCTTACACGTTTATTGGGGGAAAACTCCCCAAAATGATGGTGGAATGACTGTCTTCCTAAAGACTATTGAATTGCCCTGAGGATGAATACACCTCACATTGTTTAGACATCATAACCTAGCTGCCTGTGCTTGTGTTATTTATCCTAGCAAAACACAACCCTCTGGGCGGTCATTCATTTTACCTTAAGATAAATCACTCTTTGGAGGTCCTCATTTCCCTCCACTGACTTCAAAAGGAGCCATGGATGACTAGCTGTAGCATGGATATCTAACTCTGAGATGTCTAGGATAAGGCAGAAAAATCATAGCCTACAGCTCTTTATCATAACCTATATATAAAAATTATAATAAAAATACACTTGTGATTAATCACATACCCATCCAAGTTGTGAGATTCAACATAATAGCCCCCTTATCAACTATAAAGTACACTTTCTGTCAGTTCAATGTTTTCTTTAAAGCGTGTAGCAATAATTGCCCCAAAAGTGCTTTGGACCAAGTTACAATTTCTAAGGGAATCTTATCTTTCCCTTGATTTGAATGCAATAAGTCCTCTGCAATAATAACAGCATAATGACAACGAATGAATTTTCTTTATTTCCTCAACTTGGAAATTAAAAGGCAGTAACATACAATCAATAACAGTGAATGAGACCTCCAATCCCATATGGACAACAGTGTTCAAAAGTCAGTGGTGTGAAAGCAGTATTCTCTTTTCTGGTGTAAAAAGTAATGCCGACAAATCCATTTATATATTTATTTTTAATGCCCACTTCCAGTGCATGAAAAGGACGGAGTTGTCCTAGCAGTTAAAACATGGCCTCTTAGCCAAGGCTTGTAGCTTTGCTTCTCATGCCCACTTTCTGCTTTAAGCTAATTACTGAATCATTGTTTGCTCATCTGAGATGTTGAGACCTGACATGTTGATTGAATAAAAGCTGTGTTCAGGTTTAACTTTACACCTGGTGCAAAGTCCCTAGCTTCAGTGCTGATAAATGGCTTGAATGAACACAAATAATGATTTCAGCCATGACAGCTTTTACTGTTTGAAGCAATCCTTCAACTAGCTATGAACTTGGACTGAGGTTTGGTTTTGATTTACTTGGTTTTGTGGTTTTGTTGATTTGTTTTGGTGACTTTATTTTGCCTGTTGTTGTTGTTGGGGGGGGGGTTGTTTGGTTTTTTTTTTTTTTGGTTTTGTTTGGTTTTTTGTTTTGCTTTGCTTTGTTTTGCTTTGTTTTTTTCTGTTGCATTAAAATACATGAAAAATCCCCTTCATTACTTTGGATCCAATTCTGCATCATGAAAGTCAGAGGGATCTTTTGCTGGTGACCCAAACAAGACCATAGTAGCCAGTCATTACTTGACACTAATTTCCTCTGTTTTCAGAACATACATTGCCTTGTTAGAGAATCAGTGTAGCAAACAGTCGGGGTTTCTGACAAACTGTGCCTTCAGGCACATAAATCAAGTTGATCTTGCTTGGTTTAGTTTATACTATGGACACAGGGCCTACCACTCCAGTCCCAGCACAAAACATATTTCAGGCTAAGAAACTAAACTTTAGCACTCTCCGTGCTGCACCTAAATGTTGAACAACTGAAAATGAAAATCCCCACTTATTCTTTACTGCCTGAAATTATTAGACAGCTTTGCTACATCATTAATCTGGAATTAGGCCCTCAGAATTGGATGCTCCGGCTTTTTTTTCTTGTTTACACAGCATCCAAAATGTGTATGGCTTATCTGAAGGCTTACCTACCTATTTTGTCTTTTCTTGACAAATTGCAAGCTCAGGTATAAAGAGAATAACTGAATCTGAAGAGTAAATAAATAAACTGGAATCAGTAAAGACTGTCTGAAAATTCTCAGGCATATCTATAGGTTTCTCCTACAGCTAGATTTGCTTTCTGTCCCAGGTTTTTCATGTAGACCCTATTCTGTGATGCCAAAAATGTGAAAAACAAAATTGAGGAGAATTATGCAGCTTTTAAGTAGTGCAAATTAATCTCTGACTCTTTTTAAATATTTCAGAATCCTTTTTGCCCTCCAAACAGGAGTACTGCTCAGTGAGGTGAATGAGAGCAGTTCATGTTTCCAAGCGCATAATTTATTTTAAGATAATTATTTATTAGTTAAAATCCATTCTCTAGTAGCCAAGTTTTTCTTTATTGCAGCTTAACATCATTTCCATTTTAATGACAGTGAATGTAATGAGCAGGGCCAGAGTATACAGAACAAACATCCACTAACTTGTAATCATTTAAATATGTAAAGCAATACTTTGATGCTAATGCACCATTGAAAAGGAGCCTGGAATTTCACAGGTCTGTTCCTGTATCACTTGTCAAGCAGCAGAACAGCTCAAAGAGCAGCTTGCTGATTTACAGCATCAAACCCACCTCAGTAAGTTTGCTATCTTGTAAAAATTTTTGATATGTGACATCTTCACATTTTTCAGGACATGGAGAATTAGAAAGTGAATCTACAGAGCTTGTGTCTTTCTGTGCTCTCTCTTCATTATTCAGCAGCACCAGCTACCTGGTCCACACGACCCTCTCTGTGATTCTCTTCCAGTCCTTGGAGATGGAGGAATGGCTTCACCACCCTGGCTGACAGAGTCTTTTCACAGTGACAGTATTTTCCAACCTGAGAGGTCATGTTTTCACAGACCTTTGAATAGTTCAATGTTTTGGAAATAATATTCTTAAAAAGAAAATTAATTTGTCATTGTGGAGTTTACATTAGCATCTCGCAGGCAGGGTCTAGAGGATACAAATCAATCAGAATCTTTAAATAGTTCCTGGCAGTAGTTTGTGCAGCATTTTAGTTTTTCTCCTGAACTTGTGTTAATTTGGAAAAATGTGCAGCAATTTCACCTATATAAGCTGAGCCTGACTTCTCTAATTTCTTCCACTGCAGAAAAGTAGAGCTTTTTTAAAGTATCAGGAAATCACCAGTACCTTTCAGAAAATCAAATAGCTTTGATATTTGCAACAATTTTCAGGTTTGGAAGCAGAAAGTTGTAACATGATCAAAAGAAACGTTTAATTTTTACCACTAACAAGTAGGATGCAGTTATGCCATGTACACCTTTGGCATAGACGAGTGAACTGTGTTCTCATTTTTAGGAGAAAAGAAAACAGATCCCTACAGCATTGCTGTATTGACAGAACTTAGACAACATACATGACACACACACACACACACACACACACAATTTCACTGCAGGAATCTGACAAAAGCCAAATAATGTTGTTTTGTTGTGGGTTTTTTTTTTTCCTGCATAAATGGGACAAACTGATATTCTTACACCACCGTTTTAACTGCTCTCTAAAGAGGCTTCCTGTTTCCAGAGTTCCCTTTCACATTTCACATTTCACATCAAGGCTTGTTCTATTTACACATACATAAGCTGTAACACTTTTAACAATCACTAAATAGTTATTGTACTGAAAATGATCTTCTGTGAATGTAAATGCACACACAGTATACTGTGAGTACAAGCAGAAGAAAACAAGTCCATATTCCAACTACAACTGCATCCACATTGGAAATAATATATGTCATCCTGGGTAAAAAACATGCTCTAATCAAATGGATTCATCAGGATAGAAACAAAGCATAGGTCAAGCCAACAAATAACCTCTCTTAGCACAAAATTTCTGACTTTGAGACATCAACTCACCAGCTTTAAAGCCTGCTGGCATTGTTGGAAATGAGTTAATTGTGCACATCACTCACTCTGCCCTGTCTAGTGCATTGCTGTGTTGAGGTCAACATGGAACCTCCCACTGATGCCACAGACGGCTCTCTGATGAGAAGTTTTGGTGGCACAATTGCCTTGGAGAAGAAAGGGTCCTAAAATCCAATGTGTCAGAACCTGGCCCAAAGGTGGAGCTTCTTTCAAAAGATGACAAAGTTCAACCTCTGGAGCCACCAACTCTCTGAAAACTAATTTCTATTCTCATCCTTCTCGTTTCCGAGAATTTTGAGCAGCTTGTGTTTTTTTTTTTTTTCTTTTTAATAAGAATGTTGTCTTTGAAAATATTTGTCTCTAGCAACTCTTTAGTCCATGGCTCCCCAGATCCAAGTCAATTCCCACAGTAGCAGGAGAATTGAATCAGGAAAGCTGATTTCTTTTGTACTGTACAAAAAAGTCCGGTAAAAGTTATCATCTTCTTGCAGGAACAACCACCAGCCCTTGGTTTTGATATTAAAACCATAATTTATTCTTGGAGTAATGAACCAATACCTGGTTCAGGCACCACTAGGCAAGGACAGAGCACCAGGCTTTGCTGACATGGGCTACACTTGATACCAAATATCTTATGGATACCAGAAATTGTTTTCACTATAATCTTCTAGCTTCTAAAACTAACTCTCCAGTATGCAATGTCCCATCTCAAAAATGAGTGAAGCATAAGAAATCAAGGAAGTAACTATTTTCTGCTTCTAGGCATATCTTTGACTATGTGAGAGTGGTAGACAAAGACTTGGTTGACAAATTTGTGCAAAGGAAGTGGATTTACATGTAAATAATTACATTATATATGTTGACTAGCTGCACATATCACAAGGAAAACTTCAAGGAGGTTTGTTTGGGGAGGCAAAACAAAATATGTTTGCTTTATGCTGCTCTTTCACGGTCATTTTCATTGGAAGCACAGCTTATAGTGGCATAGCAAACATGCCTTTTTCACTGTAAAAGCTCCATGTGTCTAGAAACAATATCAGGCTTTCTGCAGTGAAAACGGTGAAAAACAAAGTTGGCTCACTTCAAAGTTGTCAGCCTCTAGTTGAATGTATTTCCTCTTTTGGAATCTGCTGATGTTATGTCTACCTTTCTGGTAGTCAATGTGGAGAAAAATAGATTGCTAGAAGGATGCAGGTAGAGAAAATAGGATCTCACCAACTATTTGGCAAACAAACTGTTATTTATTTTATTTATTTTAACATTTTCCTAGTGGTTAAGGAAAAACATCCTTAGATGAAAACATCTCTGCCTGGATTATTGAAAGACACTAAAACTGTAAGTGATGAAAAGAATGTAGGCTTGCTGGAATCTCTCTAGTTCACGTGACAGCACTTCCTGGCAGAAGCAACGTGAGAAGCTTTTATTACTGGATCTTCCAAGAAGCTTCACCTCAGCCTCCATTTTTTTTTCAGTCCACAGTCATTTTCATAAAAAAACTATGCCTCTATGAATACAAACCCACAGATTCACCTGCAGAAATTTGGGTGCATACTGCAATAATGCTGACAGACACTGAATTCTTGGGGGGGGGGGAACCCTCCATGACAGGTGAACTGCTCTGCTGTCCCATTGCTGAGTGGCAGGCCACCAAAGGCACAGGGGCCTGGTTTTTTTTTTGCATGTCTGACTTTGCCTAGATGCCTGGTGCTTTTCCAATTCAATATACTCACACTCCTTCCCTGAGATACTGTGGATGGTTGAAGGCCTGAGCCTTTCTTCTTCCTCAGGAGAAGCCAGACCATCCGCTGGGATGGGCACAGACTTCTAGGAGAGGGAGTGGGAATGTCCTTGTGCTGCTCACTGTTGTCCTTTCAGGGCACTGAACTGCTCACACAAACGCTGCACTTAAAAAACAGCCAGTGTATTAATGACAGCTTGACCTGAAAAAGTCCTATCCCTGCACTTTTTCCACTCCTGCATGTAAACAAGATTTCTGTCAAGTAATTAAAAAGCACAGGGCTCATAATCACTGAGACTTCATTCCCAACAGTCAGTGTGAAGGACAAATTGGCTAGTGGGAAATTTTTTTAAAGGACTCCAAAATAACAATAAAAATGACATGTTATCCTTGCCTGTTAGTTGTGTTTGAAACAAAGCATTTGAAAGGGCACACGCTTAATACTAATTTACAACCGATTCGTGGACGGTTATGAGACCATTTTAATTAACGTTATACTCGTATTTTTAAACGTCTTCTTCAGCATCCCAACCAATGTTGCACCTGCCCTGCCAAAACAGGCCTGGGTCCCCATCCTCCGCGACAGCCCCTCTGCCTCCCACCGGCACCCAGACCGAGAGTGATAGAAGACGGCTGAGCCTCTTCAACCGCGGAGGAAAGGCGGGCTGGCGTGAGGCGACGGGCTGACGGCGATCCCAGCACCACGCTCCGCCGGAGGTTACGCCGCTCTCAGGCCCTAGTCGGGGACAGCAGGCGGTGCGCGGCGGCCCCTCCTCCTCTGCCGCTCACTGCCGTGACGGCCAGGCGCGCCCCCCGCTCCGCTCCGCTCCGCCCTTTCCCCGCCTCTTCCCCGCCTCGGTCAGCC